>JAMKCH010046030.1:0-39059 GCA_023653785.1 Ophioderma brevispina | reverse complement strand
GGGTATACAATAAATCATACTAAAACAGGGGGTGTCTTTTCTCAATATACTGGTGATTGGAAGTTTATTGAAATGCGCCATGGCAATTGAGATTTTTATTACCTCATAGTCCCTAAAATTTTTCCCTTTTTGGACTTTTGAGCATTTCAACAACAAAAAAGAGGACTTTATTGTCAAGATTTCTCTAATTTAGGACCTTTTATCAACAATTAGCAAAAAGTGACTAATTGACCATTTTGTGGATATCTCACCTTTTTGTGTTTTGGTCAAAACCAACAACATCCTATTGATTTAGTGTACAACACTTTAAGCTCATCAGTTGGCGGCACCAGCGGCGAGGGGGCAGGGGAATTTGCGCCCCCTAATATATTTTACGGTAGACCCCAGCCCCCCCCCCCCCCCCGCCATGAAAAAAATGACGGTTTTTTTGGCAAAAATAGCGATCTCAATTATGGGAAAATATCAGCGATTTTTGGCCACAATTTGGAACGTTTTCGGGCCAAAATTGGAAGTTTTCCCCACCCCAAAAAATTAACTCCACTCCCCCGGTTTTTCCGTGCCCCACTAACGCTCATGGGGGCGCCCCTTTCCGACCTCCGAATAAATTTTTATTATTTGGTAGGAGGTTGATTATTTTGACCAGTTTGTACACTTTTAGCTAGGGGCAAGAAAATGGATTGACATGTGGGGCCTGGGTTGGAAGCGCCAGCACTTACCCACTATATCCATTCCATAATTATGTGATACCCCGGGCATACGATACGTCGCGTATTATTCCCTAAACCAAATAATGCTGTCACACAAAAAACAAAAACGCATCTCACAGTACGTTTATACAACCGCGTAACAATGATTCAACTTGGCAACGGGGTAATTTACAACGGCAGCGCCAATTTGCTTACACCACGTGGCTTACACATTAAAATGAACAGAGCAAAATTTAAATGCCATTAAAACCTAGAGGTTGGTCCACCTGAAAACAAAACTGTATCTCTAAAGAAATTTTACTACAAAAAAGAGCAAAAAGAAAAAAAAACAAACAAAAAACAGAAAAAATCAAATGGTGACATAATCTTTCGTGGACACCCTCTAGATTGTTGTAAAATATGGTTAAGTTGCAGCAAATTTCGCATTTTTGCATTGGGATGATCAAACTCGGAGGGATTATGGGTAGTTCTGGCAGTCAAATTAATCAACCGACAACAAAGCATTTTTTATTAGTCTCAGCTAGCAGTCACGCAGGCGGCGGTAGATATCTTAAAGCTATTGGCAGCATTTTTTGAAGAGCGCCCCCGGTCAAGTGCCCAAAGTGCTACAACTTGGTCGTAAAACTTTCAATGCCAATTAGTGAAATGGTTTACTTGAAAGATGTATACCAGATGATCAAGAAGACCCTTTAAAACAACTAATGGATGAGCGTAGACACGTACATGGCGCTATTTCCCGGCTATTTCACATTGGAAGGCCGTTTCCAGCAGCCGTTGAATTATTATCGGGGATCCCCGATAATAATTATTCTAGTACAAAATTCCTTCGTTTGTGACACATAGACATTTCGAGCTTAACCATTCACAGGTATAGTTTACTAGCCAGTTACCAATGCAACCGTGTAAAAATCTCCAAATTTTTGAAAAATTGGGGGCGCCCTTCAAAAAAATGTGCTAATATTGCTTTAACTGGGGTCGAGGCTGAGGATCGGATAGTACCCCTCTAAGACGCGTGTTATGCCAGTGAACCCTTGTTCTTCGTCATTTCTGCGCTCTGCCGTGTGTTATATCACCATGATCATGTGGCAGTGATTTATTCCAGTAAGTTATGATGGTATAGTTAGTAATTCCGTGACGGTGGAGAACAGAGTATCATTTATCAGTGTAATCTACCAAGGGCTGAGTTCAGTAGGCTTGGATATACAGTGTGAGTCAATAAAAACCCTACATTCAGGAAAGATTTTTTTTCTTCAAAGGTTAAACGTTATTTTTGCTTCAATGTTTGCTTTGGTTGTTACAGGGATAAACAGGCTATCAGAAGATTTTTATTTGGTGTCTTTCGGACTTTGGGTTCAGAAACTATGTCAAATTTTCGGAGAGACCTCAAAATTCAGTTTGGCCGATTTTAGCCATACGATGCGGAGAGACTGACACCGGCGTATACCATAACACATTATAGCAAAGACAATTCACACATGCAATTTCAGATGGTATCGATTTCTTCTCGACAAAAATATATCAGTTTGAATAAAACGGTATATTGTGTAACATAATTTTTATTATAAGTAAAATATCTTAAAAAAATAAATTACCATTGTTCAATCATAAAGAGTCAGTTATTGAAAATCAATCCAAATCAATGTCTCAGTTCATGAACATAATGAAACTGGCCACACTTTCACGAGGGGCACCCCCGCTAGACAAATCCACTGCGAAATGATACTCTGCTCTCCACGGTCACGGAATTACTCCAAATGACCCAACTTTTTACGAGTTTTCTAAAATCTATCAAACAGTCAATCAGCAAGCTTGCGCAAGGAACAATTGAACAAAACGTTTAAACTATTATTTGACTTAGGTTGGTGACATTTCGATTTTAAAAATCCAGCACGGATTAGCTGTGCGGATTAGCTGAACATTCTTCACCAACTATCCAAAATTTGTTGGAGCCGGGTGTTTGACCATGTCAGTAACACATTTGCCCCTGAAAATGTGTTGCCCACGCAATTCCTTACGATATTGGTGAGAAATATACACAATGTCGGGCTTGGTTTTACTTATTCAGGGCAAATAATGCAAATGGATATTGCTGGATTCAATATTCCGTGATAGACTGTATTTTATTCCCTGGATCTTATTCAGTCTGAAGGTGACATGCTGCATAGTGAACACTTTGTAAACATCGGTACTTTTGAAGTGCCGTGTGGTAGCCTTGCGGACCTGAAATCAAAACCTACATTTTAAGCCTTCACTTGCCTGGATAGGCAATCCTTTGGACCAATATTCGACGGCCGTTTACAGCTCTTAAATCCTGACCTATGCTAAAAACACTGAACTGCTGAAGGGTCAATGCCACGCCCTGGTTGCGTCAGTGATTTATCCCTCTTTGATTGCAGAAACAATTGAATATGGTCACGATTATTTGATTATTTTCGATCAATTACGTCGATATTTTGATATATTAATTGTTGATCAAAAATAATTTAAGAGATGACAACTTCACCCTGCAAATGAAGTCTTCTATAATGCCCGGAGGAGGGGGTTCACAACTTTATTTTGGGTAGGTATGTGCCGCCCGGATTTTAAAATTTGAGCCTCCAGAGCTGATTTGATGCCAAAAAAATGTAGTCTCCGGAACTAGGTTTTCCAAAAATTTCAGAAAATAAGCTGCGATTTCCCACAATTTCCAGCTACTTTTTGAGGTGTTTCGAAGAAATTTGGTAGAATATGGCTTTGGAGCTGAAAAGTGGGGTCTCTTGAACTGAAATGGTCCTAAATAGGGGGTCACTGGAACTGAAAAAGATCTTGAAAATGAGTTTCTATAGGCGTTACATACCCATACTACCGTCCAATGTAGCTCCCCCGGGAACTTATGGTCTCAATCTGATCTTAATCATGTTAATCGTTTTTTTTAATCGGCCTTTTGTAGGCCTATGTGAGTGGTGAGTAGAACTTCATCATGCCGATCGTGCCCTGGCGGTGAGGCGTGCATTGTAACTGTTGCCAAAAAAACAATTAATAATAAAGTGCTCAACATTCCAAAAGTATTTCTGTTAATCCACATAAGTGTTCAAAAATAATGGATTAAGGTATTAAAATAGGGTTTGGATCAGATCAGTTCACAATGCATTAAGACTGATGATGATGATGATGCAAGAGACACGCACATTTGAAAAATAGTGCGCCCTCAAGATTTTCCAAAATTGATATTTTTTCATGGTTGTAAAGCTTTTTACATTAGCCCTCACCAATGCTTAACTGAAATGATTAAGACCAAACCAGCGCCCTTATGGGAAACAGAACGATTTTTAAATAAAATGACTCCGGCGACATTTATTCAACAGATGATAGAAATGGCGTGTAATACAATAAATCACGCGCCGGAGTGGATCTCCACGGCATACACCCGCCTGGCTGTTTGACCGGTCCCGTGACCTTTGCCTTGATTTTCTGTCGTGCACGACAGAAAATACTATATCATCTTATTACATAAACCCACCATATTCGGCTTGTTCACTTAATTGGGTATGATCTAATACATTGGTGAGCATTACAAATATGGAAAAAACGAGTTCGAAAAAAATACGGTGGCGCTTCCGATGTCCCTCGTGTCTCTTTAAAGTTAGCCTACAATTACCTGGATGTCTTTAGCCTCTAATTAATACCCCTATTCTGTTTTGGGTATGTTGTTTTTATGTGTAAAGGCTCAGTCACACAGCCGATTTTTTGCTAGAAAACCACTTTCAGACTACTCAAGATTGGTGCCGATTGGCCAATTTTTTAAAATCGTGAGTAGTTTTCCTTTTTTATGTGTAGCTTTGGCCAAGTCTGGAACTGTCCTGTACAGTCATCTGTAGTCTTGTGTCGTCGGGAGCACGTGGCATATTTGAAAAAAAACCTCATAGGCTACCGCTAAACCGCTCATGTGTTCAAGCCGACCTTCCCGATTCCAAAAAACGATTTTTTTAAGCTGCAAGAAGAAATGAGCGGTTTGGAAGCGGTAGCCGATGAGTTGGTGCGCATCATGAGTGGTTTTGTGCAGTTGGAAAGTGGTCGGCAATGAGTCTGCTCCAAGCGGGAGAGAAAATGCAAGCCAACTGGACATGTTAAATCGGCGACTAAACTCGGCGACTACAAAAGATAAATCGCCGACTTGCAGTCTTGACAGCAACTTGTGTGTCGTGTTAAAGTCTGCGACTGATTGAGAACTGAACAAGTGAAATGCTTGATCGCCTACTGCTTGGCGATTGAGCATCTCTTGTCTTGTAATTTGAACAAGACTGCAGCCGATTTTGAAAGAATGTGGTCTTGTGTAGTTGGGAAGAGGTTGGGTCGCGTCGCGGGTTGTCTTCATGTGACGGTGCCTTTCTTGGCGTCAACAACTCGGCGACCAATCGACGAGCAGTCTTGACAGCGATATGTCACAACTTGTACCGTCGTGTCAAGGGCGGCGCCTAATCGGGGACTGAACAAGTGGCGTGGCCAATTACACTGACTGATCTTGTTGTATTCAATGATGCTGTCGCTATGCTCGGCGTTTCAGCATCCCGGTGTCTCGTTGAGACGGGGATCACTCGAGAACTCTAATAATCTGTCGGGATAAAATTGTAAATTTTGGCAAGTTTGACAAGGGACTGTAGCCGATTTTGAAATAAAAAATTGGGTTTGTGTCGTCGCGGAAGTTGTGGGGTCGAGAGCTGTTTTGTGTGACTATACCATTAAGGTCTGCGCACTGATTGGGGACTGAAATGTGCTGCTTGATTTTATCGATTTTATGTGCTGTCGCCTACTGGTAGGCGATTGTGAATCTCTGTCTTGGAATTTTGAAAGTTTGAACAAGACTGCGGCCAATTTAAACAAAATGTGGTCTTGTGTAGTTGGGAGAGGTGGGTCGCGTCGCGGGTGTCTTCTATGAGAATGTTGACCTTCTTGGCGTCACAAATCGGCGAAATCGGACGAGCAGTCTTTGGCAGAGTCATGTCACAAATTGTGCACGTGTTCAAGATCGGGGGCGACTGACGGGTACAGAACACAGTGGCGTCGCCAATTAAATGCTTGATCTGTGATTCATGATGCTGTCGCCTAATGCTAGGCGTTTCAACATTCTCTTGTTCGTTGACGACTGGGCGGCAACTCGCAGACTATCATCCATGGTCGGGATATCAAAAACAATGTACATTTGCAAGTTTGAACACGATAGCCCGATTTTGAAAAAAAGTTGCGGTCTGTGTACTCGGGAAGAGAGTGGGTCGGGAGCGTATTCTTGTGTGACTGTACTTTCCTTGGCGTCTACAACTCGGCGAACCAATTCGCGACAGTCTTGACAGCGACTGTTCACAACTTGTCCGTCGTTTCAAGATCGGCGACTGATCGGGTACGGAACAAGAGACGTTCGCAATTAAACATGCTTGATATGTTGATTTCATATGCTGTCGGCATACTGCCTAGGAGTTCAACAGCTCTTGTCTCTTGACGCCCCCACCCCCCGGAAACTCGCAGACTAATCATCTTGGTCGGGATAAAAAAAATGTACATTTGCAAGTTGAAACAAGACTAGCCGATTTGAAAAAAAGTGCGGTCTGTGTAGTAGGGAAGATGTTGGGTCGGGAGCTGTTTCTGTGTGACTGTACCTTTTCCTTGCGTCTACAACTCGGCGACCCAATCGACGAACGTCATTGAAAGCACATTCACAACTTGTGCCGTCGTTTCAAGATTGGCGACTGATCGGGGACGGAAAAAGTGGATCGCCATTAAACTTGCTAGATTTGTTGATTTCATCGATTGCTGTCTCATGCCTGATATATAGGCCGTTTCAGCATCCCTTGTCTCGTTACGAACGGGGACACTCGCAGACTAACCATCCCTGGTTCGAATTAAAAATTGTACATTTGGCAAAGTTTGAACAGACTGTAGCGATTTGAAAAAAAAACGGTCTTGTGTAGTCGGTAAGGGTGGGCGGGATCTGTCTTCTGTGTGATGTACCTTAAACATATCTCTATTCTTCAAATGGTCTAGAATATATTTGCGAGCAATTTGAAGAAATAAACTTAAAGGAGAAACCGTACTAAGAACACTACCAATATGTAGCTATAAAAAGAAGTGAAAACATATCGAGTGGTTTCATGGAAACCGGAATTATTACTAACAATGATGAAAAATAATTTTATCTGACATGCTGATATGAATGTACGGCGTGGTGTATATGGATATGTATATGTGTTATGCGCTACGGACACAGTAGCGTCATATTGGCATGTGTGAACGCAAAAGTGCCGACCGTATCGCATAACCGCGTTAACAGAGCGCGGAATTTAATAGCACATTTTCGATTAACCAACCATATGTTTTTTTTTTTTTTTTTTTTTTTTTTCTTTTTTTTGTTATTTATTTTTATTTTAAAAATTTTTTTTTTTTTTTTTTTTTTAAAAAAAGTAAATAATTATTTTACAGATAAGGGTGATTGAAAAAATATTATTCGTTGTACCGGTTCTCCTTTAAAGATCCAGGCCCAGGGACCCCCGAGTTTTACCGGAAGTAGTCAAAGTTTTGATATAAGAAGAAAGCTACTATTTTTCTCATTTCCCATTGTTTACCGTGAAATCTTAGGGCTAAAGGATGTTCGGTTTGGATGTTATGAGCGACAATATGCTCCATTTGGGCGACAATACTTTTGCACAGGGGGGATTAAAAATCCAGGTTTTAGCTCGTATCTCACTTCAAAAGGGTTGAAATATCGGCGCAGAAAACTTTAAAGATGGGGTTTGGGATATAGGCCATTCTATCAAATTGAAAAAACTATTAATTAGAATGGAGAAACTGACGTGAAAAGTGGGAAGAGCACAGCATAAATAAAGACAAAAAATAACAAATTAATTTTAATTGACTTTGGAATGCAGGACGAGTGCTCAATCCACTTGACCACAGGGATTGTGTTACGTGGATACCAATGAACGAGCACTAGTGTATTTCAGTCTTTATCTATGACGAAGCGAAACTCCAATACAATGCCGTTTGGCGAGATCAAGTAAATGAGACCAACCAGAGGAAGTAATTGGTAAATATTAATGACTAAGATCGGAGAAACTGACGAGCACAGAATAATAAAGAGAAAAAACACGGTCTGTCGAACTTGGCACTGGTCACAAGAAGCATTTGCCTCTCAGCTTTGAAAAAATGTTCCGACGACCGAGGTGGGAGTTTTTAAAAAATGCGATTTCTCTTTAACACTTGACAAGTCTTGCTGAGGCTCCAGGGCGCGGCCGCCAAGAGGTGGACTGGGACCCGGGGGAGATAAAAAAGCTGTCAGGTACCTTTGTTCAGAAAAATCTTGCGCACGGAAAAGCGTGAGGAAAAAATGACATGTTTAACGCGGTTTGAGTGGCCTCGTTCGCGGGTCCCTCATAGGCCCGGGCCTGGGGTAAATCCCGCCCCTTTACCCTCCTATATTGACGGCACATAGGCCTTTACAGGTACGTCCCAATGACTCGTTCGCAGGTGCACTATGACTGAGACTTGGCCGCCACCGCCTGCATCAATCCTGAAACTTCGGACTTTTTTCACAAAACTTTACGCGTGGTACTGTATTTCGTCGTCTCCGTCAAGTATAAGTTACAGCTGCCACGTGTTTGTTTGAACCAATTATCAAGGCACCCTGTAATTGGAGTGAAAATCAATTAAGGGAATACCCAAGGAGATGCTGTAGGGCTGAGGCTCCGGACCCTAATATTGGCTGCCTTTCGCCTTATCAGTGCGTACATCTGACCTTTAGATTCATGTTCCTCTTATTAATTACAAGCTGGATAGTCTTTCTCGCTCTCTATCAATTGATCAGCACGTCACTTACAAAAAGACTGGAATAGCATTCTGAGAATTGGCAATTTTGTTAACCACCACGCTTTGTTTTGAACAAAGGAGCGACACCAGCCTGCCAAGATGTCTCATCACGAATGCCGCTAAGAATGTTCTAATTGATTTACTCCATTAATTGATAGTTAATAATTATTAGTTGCATGCGATGCCACAATTGTGAGTAATAATTGGTGTAGGAATTTTATCTGAATGAAGTAAACTAGTTTGGTTCTCAGGCATCTCTATTGTCATGACTGTGTATAGATTATCTTCATTGGCCTATTTTGCATTTGAAGGCTTATTGGCCGGTAACTTAGTCCCTGGGTCGTTAAGGGAGGGGCACCATGTATGTCTTTTTGTAAATGCCAAATTACTGTTTTTTAGCAGTTCCGGTTTTTGGTCTTTCTAAACTATAGGGTTGGGTCGAACTGCCGGGTGCGGAGATGTGGAGGGAGCCTGCTTGCCGTATGATCCCCTTCTCTGCCGTGTACTTGCTTGGCTGAGTTTTTTAGGTCAAAAATAATTGCTTTTTTTTGTGTTTAAAAGTGCGTTGCAGTTTGAGTGGGAAGGGAAGTGTGAGTGACTAAGCGTGATCTGGCTAGAGTAAGTGTATAGCCGTAGACAATACTTGGGAAACAGTGGGGTTGTGTTCTATGTCCAGTAACTTTTTCTGTCTCATAACGTGTGTGATAACGTAAAATGCGTCCATGTGTGATTTAAAGAGATTGTCACATACCGGTCAATGCCCGTTGCCTATTGAAGTGCTTTCACGGATAGTGAATACGAGTATTACGGTAGACCCTTGAGAGTTTGTTCACCCTGTCGTCAACCTCTGTGTCTAGAACCACCTGTCACGCCCGCTGTGTGACCCCCTCTTCCTGGTGTAGGAATTGCCTTTTTTTTGATGTGGTGTGTGTGAAGTCTTTAAACCGACCTGTGCTGTCGGCGCGACTTTGTGTTATTGAAGATCTTCTTTAAATTCAAGGAATATTGACGTCATTTACGGTGTGTGTGTGTGGATAAATTAAAATCTTATAAAAAATCAAAAACCCCCACCCCACCCCTTTGCGGCGGTTCGGTGCACCTTATACCCCCTTTTATGTCCCACAACCGTGAAGTCACACGGTGGTTTGGGCCTTCTGCCTCAAGGGGACTAGTCACCCGCACAGCCTCCCCAACCTCTATGAATTCTAGACCCCCCCCCCCAGTCTTGAGAATCTTCCCCACCATGTGTGTACTAGTACCAAAGCGATAAAGCTTAGATGTAGTGCATTGACGACAGGACCACGACCCTCCTCCTCCTCGGTCGTGTACACGACACACTGTAGCTGGGACACATGTGTGCTTCTAGGTTTGTTGTTCAGTTCTCTACACAGGTGTGTGTTGGTGGCGCAGTGTACTCGGTGAATTTAGTACGTGGTTGGGATAGATTATTCTGTCAATCATTCATCCCTCCCATCACTCCTTCACGTTTCAGGGGGGTTGGGCTGAGCCCGAACCCAGTAATATTTTGATGAATACTCAACATACTATACTAAAACTGCTAAAGAAATCAGTAATTTGCGGAGTGTCAAAAAAAAAACAGAACATTTTGGTTGCACCTTCCATTGAACTGACCCGGGAGGGGGGATCGAGGTAGCCGGGTCAGGATAAGCCTTCAAACAAAAAGGCACAATGAAAATACTATCTATACACATTCCATTACAATGAAGATCTTATAACAAAACTATTTATCATTAACAATGTATATAGATTCCTTCTCACCAAACTGATTTACTTCACAATTTCAATTCGCATGGCAAATATAGATTATACCTTCAATTAATGGGTACATAAATTGAAAAATTCCTGAGCGGTCATTCGGCTGAGGAGACATTGGCAGAGGCTGGTGTCGTCTCCTTTGTCAAAACAACAAAGGCGTGGTGGTTAACAAAATTGCCAAGTCGCAGAACTGAACCTATTCCAGTCTTTTAAAGTGACGGCTGAAGGCGATATGGAATAGAGAGACGAGAAAGAGGACTAATCAGCTTGTAATTAATAACAGAGGAATGCATCTAAGGGTCAGATTTACGGACTGAGTAAGGCGAAAGGTGCAGCAATCTTTAGGCGAGCCTCAGCCAAACAGCATCTCTTGGGTATGTCCCGTTTTTGAGTTGTCACTCCAATTTAACAGGGTGCTTGATAATTTTGTTCAAAAACTAAAAACGTGGCAGCTGTAACGATAGGAATGTGACGGAGCGACGACATACAGTACCCGCTTAAAAGTTTTGAAAGAAAATTCCGAAGTTTCAGGATTGATGCAGGGCGGTGGCGGCCAAGTTCATTCATAGTGCACAACTGTAGAAGAGTCATTGGGACGTAACTGTAAAGGCCTATGGCCGGTCACTATAGGAGGGGTTAAAGGGGGGGATGTACCCGGCCTCCGGGCCTATGAGGGACCGCGAACTAGAGCAAATCCAAGGACCCGCGTTCAAACATGTCATTTTTTCTCGCTTTTCTGCGGAAATTTTTCTGAAAAAAGGGACTGAGCTTTTTATCTACCCCGGGTCCAGTCCAACTCTGCGGGGCGCGGGCCATGGAGCCTTCAGCAAGACATGTCAAGTGTTAAAGAGAAATCGCATTTTTTAAAAATCCACCTCGGAGCGGAACATTTTCAAAAGCGGAGAGGCCAATTTGCTTATTGATGACCAGTTGCAAGTTCGAAAACCCGGACACGTGTATTTTCGTTTTATTTAGTTCTGTCTCGTAAGGTTCTCCGAGCTTAGTATCTAATATTACCATTTAATTCTCGGGTGTCATCATACTGGATCCTGCGTGATTGAATGAGGTTTTTTGTTTTTTTTTTTTTTCCGGGCTTAGTCATAGATAAGACTGAAATACACTAGTGCTCGTTCGCTGGGATCCACATAACACCGTCCTCTGTGGCCTAGTGGTAATATCTCACGCTAGAAGCGAGAGGTCGGGTCGAGACCGTGTATTTTTGTCTTATTTTAGTTCTGTGCTCGTCAGTTTCTCAGACTGTTCTATATAATAGTTTTCAATTTGATAGACTGCCTTCACTCCATAGCCCCATCTGTAAGTTTCGCGGCCGATATTTCAACCCGGTTTGAAGTGAGATACGAGCTAAAAAAACGTGATTTTGTATCCCCACTTGCAAAAGTATTGGTCGACCAAAATGAGCATATTTTCGCTAATAAACATCCAAAACCAGAACATCCCTTGTCGACCTAAGATTTCACAGGTAAACAATGGTAAATGCGAACAAATACGTAGCTTTCTTCTGATTCAAAACTTTGACTACGTCGGTAAAATAGGGGGTCCCTGGGGAAATGGGATTTTAAAGGAGAACCGTACAACGAATAATATTTTTTCAATATACTCTTATCTGTAAAATAATTATGACAATGGTGTGGTTGAATCGAAAATGTGCTATTTAAAAGTCGCGCGCTCTTGTATAAACGCGTTATGCGAATACGGTCGGCACGTTTGCGTCACACATTGCCAATATGGACGCTACTGTGCCGTCGTATCGCATAAAACATATACATTATCCATAACCCCCAGCGCGAAATTCATAAATATCGCATGGAGATAAAAATGTTTTCATTCATTGGGTAGTAGAATTCAGGTTTCCCTTGAAACCACTCGATTATGGTTCAATGATTTTGATACGCATAATATTGTGTAAGTATATTCTTGTACGGTTCTCCTTTACGTTTAATTTCTTCAATTTGCTCGCAAATGATATTCTAGACCATTGGAAGAATAGAGGAATATTTAAGGTACAATCACACGACGACAGATCCGACCCAACCCTTACCGACGACACAAGACCGTTTTTTTTTCAATCGGCTAAGTTCTTGTTCAAACTTGCAAACGTACAATTTTTATTCCGACCAGGAATGGTTAGTCTGCGAGTGTCCCCGTCGTAAACGAGACAAGGAGCTGAAAAGCCTATATGCAGCAGGCGGACAGCCATCATGAAATCAACCAGATCTAGCATGTTTAATTGGCGAAGCCAATTGTTCCCTCCACGATCAGTCGCCAATCTTGAAACGACGGCACAGAAGTTGTGACATGTCGATGTCAAGAAATTGTTGCGATGGTCGCCGAGTTGTTAGACGCCGAAGGAAAGGTACAGTCACACAGAAGACAGCTCCCGACCCAACTTCCCGACTACACAAGACCGCACTTTTTTTCAAATCGGGGGTAGTCTTGGTCAAAACTTGCCAAAATGTACAGTTTTTATCCGACCAAGGATAGGATGATTAGTTGCGAGTTTCCCCAGTCGTCAAGGAGCAAGAGATGTTGAATGATGAAAGCCTAGCAGTAGGAGACAGCATCATGAAATTCCAAGATCTAGCATGTTTAATTGGCGACCGTCTTTCTGTTCGTTACCCGATCAGTCGCCAATCTTGAAACGACGGCACAAGTTGTGACATGTCGCTGTCAAGACGTCGTAGATTTGTCGCAGAGTTGTAGACGCCAAGGAAAGGTTTACAGTCACACAAAGACAGCTCCCGACCCAACCTCTTCCCGACTACACAAGACCGCACTTTTTTTCAAAATCGGCTAGTCTTGTTCAAACTTGCAAATGTAATTTTTTTATCCCGACCAATGAGGCGATTAGTTTGCGAGTTTCCGGCGGAAACGAGACAAGAGATGTTGAAACGCTAGACGTAGGCGACCGCATCATGAAATCAACAAGATCAAGATGATTTAATTGCGACGTCTCTTGTGTTCCGTACCCGATCAGTCGCCGATCGTGAAACGAGCACAAGTGTGACCTGACGCTGACAAGATCTGCGATTGGTCGCCGAGTGTGACGCCAAGGAAGGTACTCTCATAGAAGACAACGCGACGCGACCCCCAACCTCTTCCCACCTACACAAACATTTTTGTTAAATTGCCGCCTAGTCTTGTTCAAAATTTCAACATTAAAGACAAGGATTCCAAATCGCCTACCAGAGGAGACAGCATCCATAAAAGCGATAAAATCAAAGGCATGGCACATGTTCAGTCCCCCATCAGTCGCAGAGACCTTAAGGTATAGTCACACAGAAGACAGCTCTCGACCCACCCAACACTTCCCGACTTACACACGACCCAATTTTTTTCAAAATCGGGGCTTACCAGTCTTGTTCTCAAAAAAACTTGCAAAATTTACAATTTTATCCCGACCAGGGAAGATGATTAGTAGTCTGCGAGTATCCTCGTAGTCAACGAGCACAAGGGGATGCGGAAACGCCGAGCAGTAGGCGGACAGCATCAGGAATCAACAAACAGATCCAGCATGTTTACTGGCGATGCCACTTGTTCAGTCCCGGAATTAGTCCGACCTTGACACGACGGTACAAGTTGTGACATGTCGATGTAAGGGACTGCTGTCGATTGGTCGCGAGTTGTGACGCCCAAGAAAGGTCCCTCATATGAAGACAACCCGCGACGCGGACCAACCTCTTCCCAACTATCACAAGGACAACAGTCTTTCAATCGGCTGCGTCTTTCAAATTAACAAGACACGGAGATGCTCAATCGCCAAGGCAGGAGGCGATCAAGCATTCACTGTTCAGTTCTCAAATCAGTCGCAGACTTTAACACGACCACACAAGTTTGCTGTCAGACTGCAAGGTCGGCGATTATATTTTGTAGTGCCGGTTTAGTCGCGATGTTTTAAACATTGTCCAGTTGGCTTGCATTTATCTCTCCCGCTTGGAGCAGATTCATTGCCGGACCACTTTCCAACTGCACAAAAAACCACTCATGTTGCGCACCAACTCATCGGCTTCCGCTTCCCAAACCGTCATTTTTTGCAGCTTAAAAAAAATCGTTTTTTGGAATTCGGGAAGGTCGCCTTGAACACATGAGCGGTTAGCGGTAGCACATGAGGTTTTTTTTCAAAATCCGTGCTACCGACGACACAAGACTACAGAAGGCTGTACAGGACAGTTCCAGACTTGGCCAAAGCTACACATAAAAACAGGAAAACACTCCGATTTTTTAACCAAATGGCCAATCTTGGCACCAATCGAGTAGTAGGAAGGTGTTTTCTAGCAAAAAAAACGGCGTGTGACTGAGACTTCACATAAAAACAAACATACCAAACAGAATAGGGGTATTAAGTAGAGGCTAAAGACATCCAGGTAAACTGTAGGCTAACTTTAAGTAGGAGACACGAGGGACATCGGAAGCGCCACCGTATTTTTTTCGAACTGTTTTTTCCCTATTTGTAAATGCTCACCATGTATTAAATCATACCCAATTAAGTGAACAAGCCGAATGGGGGTTATGTAATAAGAGGCTAATAGTATTTTCTGTCGTGCACGACAGAAAATCAAGCAAAGGTACAACGGGACGGTTCAAAACAGCCAGGGGGTGTTGCCGTGGGATCCATCGCGCGTGATTTATTGTATTACACGCCCATTCTATCGTCTGTGAATAAAGGCCGAGTCATTTATTTAAAAATGTTCTGTTTCCCATAAGGGCGCTGTTTGGTTTACTCATTTCAGATTAGGCATTGTGAGGCTAATGTACAAAAAGCTTTCCCAACCATGCAAAATATCAATTTTGAAAACTCGATGAGGGCGCATATTTTTCAAATGTGCGGTCTCTTGCCTCAATTCATCATCAGCAGTCTTAATGCAGTGAATGATTTATGATCGCAAACCTATTTTTTAATACTTAATCCATTATTTTTGAACACTTATGTGGATTAACAGAAATACTTTGGAATGTTGAGCACTTTAGTATAATGGTTTTGGCAACGTTACAATGCACGCCTCACCGCCAGGGCACGATCGGCATTGCTGAAGTTCTAACTAACCACTCACATCGGACCTACAAACGGCCGTTAAAGAAAAAACTGATCAACATGATGAAGATCAGCAGATTGAGACCATAAGTTCCCGGGGGGAGCTACATTGACGGTAGTATGGGTATGAAACGCCTATAGAAACTCCCCCCTTTTTTTTTCAGATCTTTTCAGTTCAGTGACCCCCTAATTAGGACCATTCAGTTCAAAGAGACCCACCTTTCAGCTCCAAAGCCATATTCTACCAAATTTCTTCGAAACACCTCCAACACAGTAGTAGCTGGAAATTGTGTGAAAATCGCAGCTTATTTTTGAAATTTTTGGAAAAACCAGTTCCGGAAGACTACATTTTTTTGGCATCAAATCAGCTCTGGAGGCTCAAATTTTACCAGCCGGGGGCACCTACCTACCCAAAATAAAGTTGTGAACCCCCTCCTCCGGGCATTATAGAAGATCATTTGCAGGGTGACGTTGTATCTCTTAAATTAGTTTTCATCAACCCTTAATATATCAAAATATCGACGCTCGTAATTGATCGAAATAATCAACTAATCGGACCCAATTCAATTGTTTCTGCCAAATCACAAAGAGGGTAAATCACTGACGCAACCGGGCGTGGCATAACCCTTCAGCAGTTCAGTGCTTTTAGCATAGGTCAATTTAAGAGTGTAAACGGCCGTCGAATATTGGTCCAAAGGATTGCTATCCAGGCAAGTGAAAGGCTTTAAAATTAGGTTTTGAAGTTCAGGTCCGCTAGGCTACCACACCGGCCACTTCAAAGTACCGATGTTTACAAAGGTTCACTATGCAGCCTGTCACCTTCAGACTGACTAAGATCCAGGGAATAAAATACAGTCTATCACGGAATATTGAATCTACAACAATCAGCCATTTGCCATTATTTGCCTGAATAAGTCAACCAAGCCAGACATTGGTATATTTTCTCACCAATATTCGTAAGGAATTGCGTGGGGCAACCATGTCAGGGGCAAAATGTGTTACTGACATGGTCAAACACCCGGCTCCAAATTTTGGAGAGTTGGCTGAATAATGTTCAGTTAATCGCACAGTATCATTGTTGCGGATTTTAAAATCGCAAATGTCACCACCTAAGTCCAACTAATCAGTTTAAACGTTTTGTTCGGTTGTTCCTTGCGCCAGCTTGCAGATTCGACTGTTTTGATAGATTGAGGAAAAAACGTAAAAAGTTGGGTCATTTGGAGGTAAGTAATTCGTGACAGTGGAGAGCAGAGTATCAATTTCTCAGATTTGTCTAGCGGGGGTCCCCTCGTGAAGTGTGGGCAGAATCCAGGGGGGGGGGGAGATTCATAATACGGGGGGAAAAACAATCCCGGGGGACACTTGTAACTAAGGTGAATGATGCGCAAACATCGACTTACACTCACACGATTTTTTTGATGTAATTGTCCCAAATTTAGAGAAAACTGCTGAACAAAGTCCACATTTTGGTTGATGAGAGTTCAAAACGTCAAAAAAGGACCATTTGGGGGGGGGGTGGTTAGGTCCATTTCCCCCCCCCCAAAAGGTCCATTTTTCGAAAACCCGGCCCGCACACCCCCCCCCCCCCCCGTAAAAAAAAATCCTCGCATACGGCCCTGTGGTTTGGTATATCCAAGCCTACTGAACTCAGCCCTTGGTAGATTAGCATTGCCCTGCCTTATAGTGAATGAAATCGAACTGATAGATGATGATCCTATGTCTCCACCTCCCGAATTACTCCAAATGAGCTAACTATACCATCATAACCAAAGAGGTTCTATATAGAATAGAGAGGCAAAACGTACGTAATCTTTAGAATACACCGTCTCGCATGTTTGCCGACCACAAAAGAAACCTAGAGTACCCAACAATAGAAAAGCAATGGCTGCCTCTGCTTCTGTTCCACATACTGTGGTGCCGCTTTGCATATTACACTAATCGGTAGTTTAGTGATACAAATTATGTATGGGTTAGCAGGTGGCCAGGTTGAAATAGTGTACCGGCTCATTGTGCTCAGATACTCCTTTTTCTTCATAATGCAATGCGCGCTTAGGTGAAAAGATGTAGTTCATTGGGCGGTTTATTTAAATCCAAGACGACTGATGTGTCATTAATCGTTGTGTGGCCATGGGTGGACCAAAATTTAACCACCCAATAGTACCAAACATCCAACAACTGATATTTTGGCGGATGTTGTATCGAATTGACATTAGGTGTATACAAGCACCCAAACTAATATTATTCCGTGCAATATTCCACATGTCAGCGCCCAGCACGGAACGACTGGTTTTGAATGGGTTTCACCCCTTGATCATAACTTACTGGAATAAATCACTGCCACATGATCATGGTGATATAAACAACCACGGCAGGAGCGCAAAATACGAAGAACCAGGGTTCACGGCTAACCGTGTCTTAGAGGGGTAATATCCCGATTCCAGCCTCGACCCCAGTTAAAACCTGAGATTGGTCCAGATTTTTGTGCTTACTGGAAAAGCCTTGTGATTATAACTGATCTAATTGGTCAAACCAATCTATTTGTGTTGATTTTTCTATAATGACCTCAGGCCAAGAAAAAGGCACTAAGTTTTATCTCACAAGACACTCGCGCATTTGATATAAAAATGATATTACAATTAATTGGTCGAGCTATGATTGCCCAAAAATATGGGCGAGACGCAGCGAGCCCAATATTTTAAAAACTCATAGCGAGCAATTAAGATTGGCGTAAATTCATCCAATTGATCATATCATGTTATGGATTTCCGATTATTTTCCCACACTTGGATCCCCAAAAAAATGATAATGTTAAATTAGGATTTTAGCGAATTGTCCCCCTGATGAAAAGCAGAGGGGGATATTGCGAGGGTGCAAAAATGTCCGTATGTGTATGTGTGGCGTGTGTGTGGTGTTCCAGTTTGGTTAGGGGTTCGTTTTTTTTTAAAAAAAAAAAAAAACTTTTAAGTTCGATTTAAACCAAGACTTGGGGTGGTGTAAGGTGCAATAGGGGTTCCTTCATATGTGGATGAGTCAAAGGTAATGGACAAAAGGTCATCTGAGGTCATGTCCAGACTGCAATCTTGTGAGGGGGATTGACACCAGTTAATTGCAGTTATTTTTTAGGTTTTCACTCGATGAAAAATCGGCCCCGAAAAAACAAAGGGGTAATATACATTATTTTTGGATTCGTGGAACGAACGTCCGCGAATCCCTAAAAACGCTTAGAGCTTCAGCTGGTAGGACCAACATTTCTGGTAGACACATTTTCGCTATTTTAAGTAAATGCCTCCTTGTCAGGCTCGGTGTTGGCTCAGCTGAGCCAACCTTCAATGGAAACCCAGGGAAACCCAATAGCGATTATTAAAAAAATGTTCAAAAACCATATTTGAGTGATAAATTAGCCAGAATGCCCCCAATAATCAATATATGGTGTGTATTACCAAATATGGTGTGTCTTAAACAAAAAAAGGCGTGTTCTTCTACGAAATTTGACTATTCAAGTAGAAGATAGATTCAGATATTCACCGTTACTCCATCTGAAAGCGCCTATACCTCATGTAATTCAATCGGTTAGCATAAGAGGGTGTAATGAAGGTCAATGGAAGAGCCGTGGTGTTTTTTAATGAAATTTAGGAATTCCTGAGGTCCAACCCCCCCTAAAGGGACTCGGTAATATGATGCCTAAGTCTTGAAAATCAGTGGCATAGAGGCATGTAGCAAGTCCAAACAAGTGATTGCGCCTGTTTGACGTAAATAGCTAAAATAGAATAGAAACGCTGAATCTGATTGCAGAAAAAATGCGTAGTGTGGCCGAGTGACGAAAATGAATGCAATAAACCGTCTTGTTTTCAACCATTCTAGTGAAGCTTAGTGCCGCCGGAGGAGAATTTAGAGGCAGTGATGTAGCATTTGAACCAAAAAATCGCTGTGGATATAATGTATGGCCCCGTAGGAGCAAGACAGACTAGGCCCGACATGGTGATCTCCATCGACATCGTGGATCGCATGCACTGTGATGTGGGTGATGTGGGATTCTAATTTATAAGTTGCATGGTGGTGGGCAAGCAAAAAATTGGAGTTAGGCGTTTTTCCATGAGTTCGTCAAGGGCTACGATTGATGTAACTTGGTAGAAAGGTAGGGGGCGGGGTGGCGGGGTGAAATGTTGGTGACCTCAGTGCCCTTGGTGACCTCATTTGACCTTGGCCGGTCAAAATGTAACCCTTTCCCGCAAGCTTGGTGCAGTTATCTAGAGTTCCGTAGGCGTATAATGATGTTGTAACTTGGTGGAAGGACAGCGGGTTAAAGAGTTCTCGACCTGATAGATGTTGGGCATATTTCGGGCCATATAACAATGCAAATGAGCTAATAATATGCAAAAAATTCAGCGTACTCCCTTTATTTTCTAAATGGTACATCGGACATGTTAAAATTCGTAAACTTCGCAAAAAAACCATTAGTGTGCATTTCTTTGACATTTTAAAGTTCTGATACATGCGGCTTAGGTATGCCAAATGAGTATGAAATTAAATATGCATAATTGCGTATCGCTTTTAAACGGTACATCGGATATTGCAAAATTCCTTTGACTACATGAAAAACTACTATACCATACATCTTGGGTGTGATCTATGGAGGGGGGGAAGGGCTGGGGTGGTGGAGGTGAGGAAGCCAGGGGGCGGGGCGGCGCCGGGGGCGGGGGGGGGAAGCCGGGGGGGGTAGGCCGGGCGGGGGGAGCAAGTGGGAGGGCGCGGGGATATGTGTTGGACCTGGTGGTGGAGCGACGCCCGGTTGGGGGTGAGTAGGTGGTGGGGGGTCGGGGTGGTGGGATAAGGTGGTTGACATTGGTGACCAATGTGGGGACCTTGGTGCCCATGTGACTTGTTGGACATTTAATGTTACATCACGGACCTTGGTGACCTCACGTGACCTTGGTGACCTCAGTGGACTTTGGTGAACCTCAACACTACCCTTGGCCCATTCATATTTAATAAAGTGGCGGGGACGGGTGGGGTGCGACGGGGAGGGTGGGGTGCGCAGGGAGGGGCGGGGTGTCAGGGTGGGTGCGTTGGAGCATGGTGGGGTGACCTCATGTCACCTTTGTGACCTGTGTGATCTTTGTACCTCATGTGACCCCACATGACCTTGGGACAATCAGTCACCTTGTGACCTCAGTCACTTGGTGAAACTCAGTGTCACCTTGGTGACCTCATGGGAAACCTTCGACCCCAGTCACAAACCGCGACGGCAGAGAGACCTAGCGGTCCAATGACCCGCGGACTATTGTTTACTTGCATTTTGATTCAAATACAAATTTGTCCTTAGTGATAATACTCATAATTTGACAACAAAAATTCAACAATTTGGAGAAATTATTACTCCGTCTAGACAACATGCAGCGCTATTAGCAGCTATTTAAAAATCACCAAAAACCCAAAAATCACCAATTTTTTAAAATGGGCCTTGGGGGCCAAGGAGTGTTAATATCGCTCCATAGGGTCCAGGGCGGCAGTGTTAAAGGGCATATATATATATAGATATAGCATAAATACAAAAAATACAATTAGCGGTTGTAAAGTCATGTAAATATGCATAAAGCCCGCTATCATTTCTCCACAATTTGAATCAGTTCGTCATGGGTCCAGGGCCGTGTTTAAAGGTATATTCATTAATTTATCATTTACCAAATATCATGATCTCCAATAACAAGGGACCATTCAATCATTGACAAAAGTAAAGGACCTTCTGAAATTCAGTGACCAGTTCCAAGTAGTCATTCCTTTCAGGGTCCGCATCCCAAAAAGGGAATTCAAAGTACCACCAGGAACAAACCACAGGTGCCACGAATACACAACGGGGCGGTGACGACTTGTTTTTAAAATCCGCATGTGTTTTGCAATAAGAATTTTTCTAAAAAAAAAAAGCGCCAATTTCGCATTTGCTTTTTTTCACCATTTACTTTCAGAGAGAACTTTTTTTTTTTGCTCAAAATAGATGACCACAAATTACGGCGGCCCGGGGGGCAAGTATGTAATTCCTGATTCTATAATTGGAAAAACAGTGTTTGTTTGAAAAATTCTGAAGACTCGAAATAATAGCGAAAGGCATAGGGGAAAAAAAGGGATGGACGTTTGCGATTGCGTGTCACTTTTCGAGTCTGCGTGACCCAAGTACCCCATAAAAATGTCTTGCAATGTTCTCGCTGAGGGTCTATAGGTTAAGAACCAATTACGATACGCATTCAAAACAAAACCAAGCAACGGACCTTCTGATGTCAAAACATCCATAGAACCCCTTTGTTTTCTGAGGAGATATTTGAGATTTGTTCATTTACACAAATTCTGGGGGGGGGGCGCATGTTAATCTCTCACGCAGTACAAATTAGATATATCTTTCGCAGTCTGTGGTACACAATCCACCGTGGGAAAAATGGAAAATACTTTCGGGCCCCGGAAACTCAACCCTGTTTTGGACGGAAAAAACCTTAGAATTAATCAGTTTTTGACAATTATCTTAAAAAACTTTGGACTTTTGATGGTAGTACTGACCCCATAATGTGGCCATTCCGCACACTTTGAGTGGTCTCGCAACCTCCTAGGTTAACGGTTTGTTCAGGCAGCTGTGAGTCAAAAAGAATTAGGATCTTATTATTATTTTTTATAAAAAAAAAAACTAATTGAGCTTGAAAAAAAGGTTTTTACAGATTCGAAAACAGGCAGTTCTTCCAATTTTAAAATAAAAAAGCACCGAAATTCATCATCCTACCATTTGTTATGGCCTGTTCTGCGAAAGGATCCCATTTATCCAGCTGTCCACGGAACTGGAGCTGATTCTTGGTTTCATTTTCAGAGCTTGTCTCACTCGAGCAATGGTAGCTTGGGACCTGGCAGTCGTCCTTCCTGATGCTTCATGTTGTCGGTTCCTGAAGGTTCCATAGTCCACTGAATTTCCTGACCATTGCTTTTATCACCTGTTTGCAAGGTGTACAGTTTGCTTGCGGGAACTGCAATGCAAACTTTCTCTGAACCTCAACGGAAATGGATCTGCCAGTAAGTTTCAACTATAAAATTTTGTACATCTGGAAATGGAGGGCCATGATACCTACCAAAAGATGCCAAGTTAGTTTTGAAAATAGCTTAAGTGACAGAGATTTTTTTAGGAATATGAATTTCCTCCCTCAAAGTTCACTGGATCGGTGTAGACCACCTACCGAGAACGTTTGGAAGGTTTATTGGGACAACAAGTGCAAAGGAAACCGCAAACTTGTTTTGAACTTGCCTGCTAATCATTTTAAAAAAAAAATGTAATCGTCCCCATAAAAACCTTGGCTTTGACTTTCGTCGTGCACGACGCGAAAACTACTAAATCCAATCCCCCCATCTTATTACAGAAAACGGCGTATTCTTCTATTACTTCGGTGTTATCTAATACATTGGTAAACATTCCAATAGTCAAAAACCAGGTTTTGAGAAAAATTGGGGGCGCTTCTTCTTGAATCTCATGTCTCTTTAAGATTGTTATTTTATATTGATTTTGTGCAGACCATCCTAATCTGTTTTTGAAACTCCGCTCCGGGTTTAAATCTCATTTTCATTTCAATGACCCAGTCATGTCCCAGGTACTCACACATATTCCAAAGCAATTAATGTGGACAACTGGATAAATGGGTTCTTTCGGCAGAACAGGCATAATAATGGTTAGGAATGATGAACTTCGGTGGTTTTTTTTTCTAGTGGAAGAACATGCTAGTTTTGAATATGTAAAACTTTTTAAATCAAGCTCAATTAGTTTTGTGTGATAAAAAAATTCATCACGTCCTATTTCTTTTTGACTCACACTGTGATACGTCAGAGTACTTTGTCAAAAGCTCTCAAAAAGGGTGTGACTCCCCCCAAAAAAAGGGCGTGGCCATTTCAGTCTTTTTTGGCATCATTCGTGTATTATGTGACCAACCAAATATTGTTCATGGACCTTCAATTCTTATTCAGTGGTAGGTTTATCTTGTTAGCAAGAAATTTCATTGCATTAGGTAAACATCTAAAGCTGCTTCCGCCCTCCATTACTGGGTAATAGAGGATATTGCGTGCAGCAATTACGCTGTGTAATTGAATATCTACAAACGCGCAAAAGCGGCGCGTTTAGTAACTAGCGTCATTATTTTTCGTGTTGGTACGGCAAAGCAATTTACGCAGCGTGACGATCACCGCGATGACTTTGGTTCCTTGGATTGAAAACATTTGTTTTCAAGATGGATCAATTATTTAAATTATTTAAAAAAAGAAAAAACCTAAAAAATTAAAAAAAAAAAAAAAAAAAAAAAAAAAGCAAAAAATACACAATTCTAATCTAATAATATGAGATAAAAGATGAGTTTTTTGTTTCAACAATTCTTAGATGGTGTCATAATGGATGGGTCATCCAATATTTTGATCGGGTGATACCGGCATCCACACTCAAAATATTGGTGCCATCCATTCTTAACACCATCTAAGAACGGCAAAACAAAAAAATCTCATCTTTTATTCTCTAATTAGTGGATTCCTGAAGAGTTTAGCTCTGGTACATATATTGCAAAAAAACCCACCTGAGCTACTAGAGTATTTTGTTTTTGTACAACAACTAAACCTTATCAAGTCATCATATATTCCGATTGTACACATCTATACTGTCCTGAATATGTGTTTCAAATTGTTTGTATGGTAATGTTACAACATTTAGTTTTTTAATCACCCAAAGGATAATCTAACCGAGGCCCAAGTGCTTACCCATAGACTCCTAATAGGCCTGAACACTATTTCCAATTAATTATATTCCAATGTCAAACAAAATCACATAACATTTTACATTACAAGTGTAGCATGACGAATTTTGAGCCCCATTTTGGACGAAGTCTGTGCATTATATTTTTTTTTTACCCCAAGGTGACGCATGAACCATTTTAAAGCATACTGTGTTAAAATTGTCCTAGCGATAGCAAACTATTACATTTTTAATCCTTAGAATCAGATGAATATGTCATACAAACCTTTTAATATCCCATAATAGACAATGTTTATAAAATTTTTACTCCTGTTAATTTGTACCCCCGTTCCATAATTAAAAATGCTCAAGCTGCATCATCAAGATTTGGACTCAACAGGTCACTATTGCCTAGAAACCAAAACATTTGTGATCTTATTTGCCAGGTAATATACAAGGTATGGTTCTAACCACTGGACATTGTCAATTTTACGTGCTAGAAGTGCCATATGGTTATCTATATATTGGCCTCTTGTACTGTCCTTACCTTTGACCCCAGGGATCAAGGTTGTTATGAAATGCATCTATGTTCCTTGCAATGACCCAGTCAAGTTTAACTTCAAGCGTGTCCATTAATGTCAAGGTTGCCAATACTTTTTATAATATTGATTGACCACCAGTATCTTTGACGCTTGGGTTATTTATCACAATATGAAAACTAAAATTAGCATGTAATTTCCCTTTAAAAGATGCCTTGGATCCTCATTGATCCATTTTCCTTCCCTTCATTGTACACCCTCTAATGCAATTCAAGGAAAACAGTGATAATCTGCGAGAAAATCAAATGTGAAAATGCATTTTTAAGCTTAGAAATCACAGATAACTAGTATTTAAAAGAAAATTGTCAAATAACACCTCTCTCGCAAATAGGCAATACAGCCGATGACCACAGTCAAATCTACTCTAACCAGCTATTTTGGTTACCCTCAGTACCAAGAAAAAACCAAGATCATAATATTTGTGTTTGAGGTTAAAACTGTAAGATCATAGTGTACAATATTAAGCTTTTAAATCTGGGATATTCACACGGAAAGGCTTTTTTAATCTCAGAATCTCAGTCGGAATGTTTGATATACGCACATATAGAAATACAGACCAATAACAATACTGCCTTTGTCTTTCAAATACATGGATTCAAGCCCACCACTTTGCAAAGGTTATGTTAGCACATCCCTATGCCAGTCACTAAAAATACAAAAATACAAATTTTGATTATTTTTTTTTCTGTTTCGGAATCAGCAAATTCGCTGCTTATCACTGTAATGTTCAACTTCTGTGAATAACACTGAATTGGATTGTCTAAACATGAGACGACAAGACATGGTAGTTCATAATTTTATTTCAAAGCATTAATCACAATAGCTCCTCAGACCAAAGTTTGGGCTAAATGCTCTAGGCAAATGCTATGTAAGTTCCAACTTGAAATGCGTCGGGTAATGTACTCCACATACATTTATCCAGTATTTTGGGAGTCTTAAAGGCTGACTCAGAGATCCTTGCTTGGATGAGGGCCACTCATTTTTCAACAAATCGTGTTCTTTTTTTGCGATTACATAATGCTTGTACCTGTACTCTCACGTGTGAAATCACTAAGCTCAAATCGAAGTTCTTTCATTTAGAAATCACAACTTTTGTATAAATTCCAGATCTGGAAATTTTGTTTATAGCCCAAACAAATTTCCTATGGCACTGTTATACTGTGCATAAAATGTTTACTGCATGAAAACAAAAAATAAAAAATCCGATTCATCTCTAACTTTTGAATTAAGTATTTCATGTACTATCTTTAGTTCTAATGACTATTTTTTATTACTAACTAACACCAAAAAATTATATTTGAAATCTCTGAGTCAGAGCCTTTAACAGTAACTCGTCAACCTAAATTGATTAAGCTTTAAAAAGTTCTAATTAAATGGTTAATAAGTGAGACAGTTTGGCCAATTTTTCTGATTTTTATTATACATTAATCACATTTGATAAGGACCAAGAAAAAAACGTGCTTAGCACGTAGCTTGTTTTGACTAAATAAAACCATAGCACTCGGGCATTAAGCTAAATGAAGGGAAGATTTTTTTTTTTCTTTTTTCAAGCCCAAGACGAAACAAATTTAGCTTCCTGTAGTGTGCTGTTTTATTTAGAAAATTCACATAGCATTTCACTCTTGGTATTTAAAAAAACAGTAAGTGAAATCTTTAGACAAATATCCAGAAGAAATTTCTCAAAATCAACCGATAATTTTCTTTTGGAAACACAAATGTGCTGATTCTCCATGCACATAGCCAAGGGGTGCGGAAAGAGCGTGTGCACAACCCTGGGGTCTTAAAAAATGAAAACAAAAATAAGAAAAGGAGAGGGCATTGCAGTAAGGCTCTTTGCCTCGGGGCTCTGCCCCTGGACCCCACCGGGGGCCTTAAATGGCCCCATGGACCCCCCCTTGCTGTATTTTGCATTGTTTCCCGGATGGCGCAACCCCGGGGATCGTATCCTGGCTAGGCGCATGTTAATCAGCATGTAATTTTAGGACAGTTTTTTATTCAGGCTCTGCCCCTGGACCCCGCCGGGGACCTTAAGCATCCCCCTGGACACCCTGCTGTAGTTTGCCTCGTTTCCAGGATCCGCACATGGCTACCCGCATGTTATCAGCACATTTAATTTAGGCCTTTTTAATTCAACAAAAAGCAAAATAAACTTCCTTTTTGAAACATCCCTAAAACTTAACTGTCCTGCAACATATGTCGATTATAATGCACTGCTTACCTTCCTAGTTAAGAACTTTAACACTGGTACTTCATTAACCTAATAAAATAAATAACAACTACTGTTTAAATAATTCTCCAAAATGCTACAACATATGACAATGCCAATGACATTCCAAGTTTCAAAACTATGCATTGGGGCCTCAATTAGGAATTTCACATTAAATCTGATCTCAGCATCATTCATGAAAATATGAATGTCAGTGTGCAATGGCCAGATTCCAAATGACACTGAAAACAGAGTACACCCTGCAATTGACTAAAGGTGCAACAAGAGGATTTTGGGGGACCCATATATTATGTCATATGCAGCGAAGTTGATATGATAAGACCCCCAATAGATTTCTTAACTTGTATTGTGGTTTTACAGAAATGGCTTGACGTGTTGAAACAAAATGTGAGATTTATTCCTATTTCATATAAAAAACATAGGCTGAAGTTTGCATTTGCTCTATACGAAATTAGAATGTGTAATTTTGTACCAAAGAAATATTGTTCACCTAATCCTTTCAACTGGAGACATTCTGATAAAAAGCTTTACATTAGTGCAAAAAAAGATTTTTCACATTTTTGGGGGGACAAACCTGGTTTATGGGAATCTCTCGTTGCACCCGTTAACTAAATATATGACAGGTTATCAAAATGAACAAATTATGTAAAATTACCTTTGAAACCTTTAAAAGTACTCCTCATAGATCTCGACAAAAATGATTATTTGAAACAATACAGTATTATACGGAAACACGATTATTGCCAATTGTACAAATTGAACAAATAACCGTTTGACCTATGATCTTTGCAAAAACCCTCTTTCCCCCCCTTCTTCCATCAACAATTGAGATTTTGGTATCCAAAGAAAAACATTACATTTCTAAAAAAAACCTGATGTTCCTTCATATGGTATGATTAAACATGTTGCCAATTTGGGCTCAACCATGCTATAATACCATGCATACTGTTCAGTGCCATTGTGATGAAAATTTGCTTCTAATATCCAAAAAAAAACTCGAACCATTGGGCTCAAAAATTGTGGAATGAGTGTATTTGTGCTCTCCCCCATATGAATAAGAACCCTAAAATACACTCATACAAGACACAGATAGTTGTTTGAAGATAGAAAAGTCCAAAAATGGTGCGCCCGCAGGCAGAGTTGCCCATCTCTCTGTCATTGGCGTTTGGGCCAGCAGACTCCTTCATATATGTTACTGTGGGGTTCGCCAGCTCCTCCCGCACAGCGAGTCTATTTTGCATTCCCCACGCATATGCCGGTACCATTTTTACTCCTGGGTGGAGAGAGGTAAGCGAGGTGTACAAGTGCCTTGCCCCAAGTGCACAACACATTGGCGCCACCGGGGCTCGAACCCACAACCTTATGCTTATGAGGCGTCGCTGATCCACTGCACCACATGTTGCCCCCAAAAGTCCAAGTCATCTGCAAATAAGACTAAACCCAATAGTAGAACCTTTCTACAATCGATTAAAAAGGAAACGTTAATAATCAAATTCGTGTCAAGTTTAAGTGATAATCAAAAGAATAACACTTTCAAATTTGAAAACATGGTTAAAATAAATTAATACGTCAGTTATTATCAGCAAAAAAGCAATGTACACTGAGATTAAACATAGCCGTTTATGGATCAAATTTCACCATCATAACCGTTTATTTGCTCTACTGTACTGTACAACTGTTTGAAAGTCTATCTATTATGACAAAAACCAGATAAGACAAATAATTTCAATGGGCACACAGTTTTGACAACCTCACCTTTGGATATTTATTCCAATATGCAAATTTTATGAAAATTTTTTTGTAGGCAAACTTGATTTTCTTTAAAATTTAGTTTTATGCTATATACCTAATTATAAGTGGTCTAAAATTGTGTCACCAACTGCATTTTAAGCAGTTTGAAACCAAGTTTAAAAATTGTTTCAATAATAAAGGAGAACAGTTTGTAAAGGGGTCAAATAGCCGCAATTGTGAACTCACATTGCACACCCAAGAAGAAATTTAAAATGTCATTTAGCAAAGTGGCTTGGCTTAATACCCATTTCTTTGCCGGCAATACCCTGATCCCTGATATAGCCTGAAATGATAGTAACACATATATGAGTATTGCAAAGAGCTGGCCTAATGTTTTATTGGTTATTATTGGGGCTCCCTATATAAGGTGCCTTGGTCATTGTCCACCCCCATTTCATGTCTTAACAGCCTATTTAACGGCTTACCTCTCCCCTCTTACATCTATTTATAGCCTTCTTTTAGGGCCTAATTTAACGGCCTCTATTATTTTTTCAGGCTCTAAAATAATTCTCAAGGTATTCGCAACAATGATCTTTTATGTTACGTAATTTCTTCGACGATTTGAGCCAAGTTAAGTCCAGCTTCTTTTCTTCTTATCCATGCTTGGCTGGACTTAAAACAAACTTTGCAATGAAGCAAGAAATATTTACAAGGCACAACTGCAGTGTATGCCAACATACCAACTAATATTTGATAACATGAATATCATTAACCAACATTCAACTTAAACTTTCACTTTAATTTCCATAATATATCAGGATCCTGCCATTCTGATTTTTTTTTTTATTATGTTTAATGCTCAGCGGTTGTTTTAATTGTTGACTCATAGCTACCTTCATTCAAAATATGGCCTGGTATTACCGACTTACCACCTTACCCCAAATCTTTATGTTTGTGTTAAAGGCCACTCAGAGATTTCCAGATGAGGGTGCCCTCAATTTCTAACAAATCATATTTGTTTGCATGTACATGCGATACTTGCCCATACTAATCACTATATGGAATAGCCACGCTCAAATCATGTCCTCATACTAAGAAAATCACAACTTACTAACAAAATTCTGGATCGGAACTTTTGTTATAACCCGTAGCCTCTGCTCTGGTATGCCATACTACATACATCAATGTTATGAGTCAAAACAAAATATCCCTTCATCTCAAACTTGGAATTGAGCCCCCATTGATGTGATCTCTTATGCATTTGACTACTTTAATTAATGATGCACAACAAAATTATATTTCAAAATCGGAGTCTGCATTTAAAGCAACCATCTATAACACAAACAAACTCCTGATTTTTGTGTTTATTATAAAATGAAACAATGACACAAATTTGTACATATAAAATGAAATGGTAGTGGTCAAATAATGGACTCTTAAGACTAAAAACAAGATCTGTTGTGTTAGTCAAGAAGGGTTGCAATGCATTAGCTGCCATGTGATAATTGTGTGCTACCAGCCTTTACATGACTCAATTTATTTTGTTAAGTCTAGTGGCTCTTGAAATGGCTTTTAGCGCGGACTGCTGTGTCCACTGAAGATACATTTCAAGAGCCACTACACCAAGAATGATGAAAAATAGTCTGTTTGATTGAAACTTTTTGACCAATGGCCACTTACAACCTTTCACTCACATGACGAGATATTCCATTTCATTGCAATGGAACAAAGCCACCCTCCACCAAGTGGTATATTTATTACACCAACATGAATTCAAACTACGCAAGTTAAAACTAAGAGATCCCCCTGGCAGGGACATACCACCTACCCAAAGTCAAAGGTCAAATGCGTCATTTACGACGGGCTCAAACTGTATATGATACACCCCCATGCATAGATTCTGGCCAAGTGATTACTTTTGGATCTGAGTATGAAGATCAACAGTAATCAGGACACCAAACTTGTTGATATTGAAAAGTTGTTGGTGAGGCGTAGGATCTTTTCACATGGCATTCAAGGAGGTTCCCAAGTGCGAGAGCATGAACCAATACACTGCATGTTTGATCTTTGACCTTACAGAAGTAGTAGTGCTACCAAACAAAGGTCCTTGGTGAAGAGTCATCACAATATGACATGTGATGTGGGCAGTACAGGAACCTGTCGTTTTGTCTGGACAGACAACAAGGCCAATGAGTTGATGAACAGATTCGGCTATGGCAAAACCCCCTTCTGGTTAAAGCCACCCATCCAGGGGGATACAAATGGTTAACATTGACATAACGTATACGTCTAGCTAAGAACTTTTTCCAACCATGTTGAAAAGTTCTTTGCCAAAGTCATTACAAATTGAATAAACACGTTGCCTTCTGCCAAAATTAAATGCCATCTGTTGTGTGTGTGTGTGTGTGTGTGCGAAGCGCACTATCATAGATAATTGACCAAAAAAAGATACCAAGACATCTATTTGTTTTGGACTTCCTGGGCATTGTGTGTGATGATTACCTCGCATAGTATGGCAACTCTTTAACATTTATTCACGACATGATCATGTGCCAAAATATTCTATGCCTTCACTTGTTGCATATTTTTTAATGAGATAAAACAGCAATTCCTGCAAGTCCGAGGGCTGATACTCATGCCTTTTTTTTTGTATAACACATACAAAAAATGACGTTTTTTATTTTTTTTATTTTTTGTATTCTTATTATTTTGTTGTTTTGAAATTTTTGAACTTCTAGTCTGTATCGTTCTGATACTATGCTGCCACATAGGAAGCGATGGACAACCCTTTCCGCAGACATAACACCAAGAGAAAATATCATCGATCCTCGTAAGCCAACCCTGGCTTGGAGCTCAATTGGTAAGGGCTCGCCGTCACTAGCAATAAGGGTTGGCGGTTCGAGTCCGGCCAAAGCGCACTTTTTTCAACACCTGTGCACGCTGGCCATCTCCAGGAAAAGATTAATAAATATTCATCGTTTGCTCGAGAACTAAGTAGTTTTAAAATCCTACAGATTATTTGTGATCAGAGATTCAGAACGTAAATTTCTCATATTTATTTTCACACAGGGCCAGGATTCCTTTAGGGCCTGCTACTGTATCCTGGTAACCAGTACAACTTGTCCAGAGCCGAGTCGTAGGCTAAACCGACACCCCCATAGGGTTCTAAGGAAATCTGATGAGGGTGGTGGTGGAGGTGGTTACCTGTAGAATGAAAAAAAAGATCTACCTAAAGGGCGTAAGCTCTGGAGAGAGGCTAATGGCGCCATGACGCAACATGCTGCCTTGTTTGCATGGTGGGCGTGGTTGCCCAAAGGCTAGGCTAGCCACTGCGAAAAACTGGATTGACGTCAGGTAGGGCATCCAGTCAATTATTCTGCTCCAATAAATCCTCACCACAGCGTTATTGCCGAGGGCGAGGTGTATCCGGACACCATGGTGTAGTGTCGTTGTTTTTAAAACTTAAATAAACCCTTCCCACCAAATTCTGAATGTCCCTTTAATTCAAGCCTGAAGCTGTGGATATTGCAAAGGCTGAGGTTAAAATATTCCAGTCATGGTACTTCTATTTTGGCTACCACAAGCCTGTTATGTCTGCTTTTAATTAAAAGGGGGATGACCCACTTTAAGTTATTTTTAAAAGTTTTCATCTTGACAGAATGGCCTTACACTCAAAGACCCCATCTCTAAAGTTTTGCACCGATACTTCAACCTATTGTGATGCCTGAACCAAAAATAACTGATTTTGTAAGCCAAATAGAGTACCATGTAAAATTAATATTGATCATCCAAATGGGGCACATTTTTTGCTCGTAACATCCAAACCAAACATCTTTAGCCCCAGATTTCACAGGTAATGAGGGAAAATAGTGTATAGCTTCCTTCTGCCAGTACAAAATTTTTACCACTGCCCCCAGAGGGGCTATTAATGATCGTACCATGGCCCTTAATTCTATGGGTGCTAGTGCAACATATCAATATTTGTGTTTTATCAAAGAATGCAATTTGAAATGCAAATATGACCAATAGGACAATTTATTTATAAAAATTGTACTAGATTGAAATCCTACACCGCAGTATGAACATGATGTGAATGCGAGGTGGGGGTGATCCTGCCACCAGTCTTCGCGGGGACAAAATGGTTTTACTATCACTACTAGATTAAAAGGTCCCGCTGTTGTCCGATTTAGTATTGTGTTCTCTAACTTGATATGAGAGCCTGGCACTTGCACATACGCACCATCAAGTACCGTGAGAGAAGAAAAAAAGTTGCGGTTTTGATGCGTGAAACAATAATGCACATTGCAAAGCCCTTTCAATACGTGCTGATATTATTGATGGTAACCACTAATTCATTGGTTTGTTTTTATATCTTAGGAATGAAATGGATTTGAGGGCTCAACTTTTCGGACGACAATGGAAAAATAGGGCCTTTCATATGATATCCAAAACCGATACTACTTAAGGGTAAATCAGGGGGGTCCCAAAGACGATCGGAACACGCCCACCTTTAAAACATACCTCATGAAATTATAAGAAAATGTTAATATGCATGTGAATGTGCATATAACATAAACAACATTCTAAGGCAAATGTTAAACTGTTTACACAGGCATGGAAAATTACATGCCCCATGAATCATTTACTGTTTAAAAATATCATCCAGGTATAGACTCTCTATGAAGATGATAACAGTTTGTGTGTAAGATTACCATGTTGCTCATCTGTCCGTCAGCTATCCACTTTTGAAGTCTATGTATAGTAAATTGTTCCTGATATGCTTGCTTTGCAGCTGATGCAGACTACGTGCTGTTTTCCTCGTTCCCTCTAGTCAACGGCCACCTCCACCACCCGTCCTCCTCTGCCACCTTCAGTGCCACCTCCCCTGCCACCTCCACGCCCACTGCCCACCATGCACCTACAGATGAGAAAGGAAAAATTGTTACTGACATATTTTGTGACCCACCTGAATCAGGCCAATTTTGACCAATAACTATTATAATGGTGCCCAATTTCAGGACCCCCAAATAGGTTTTTATTGGGAGCGATAAGTTTCTTGTCAGTAAAAAAACTGGACATCACAAAGAATCCCATTTTAATCAAAAATTACCGTAATATGCAAATGCACTCATTATTTTCATAATCTGACAGAAAAGTACACAGCAATAGACATAATTTTCTACCGACCATCACAATTAAGAAGTAAGCATTTGAGATGAGGTGAAGTGTGAAATCACATTTTTTATTGAAATATGCAAAGGAGCTCATTATATTCCACAACCTTTCATAAAGTATTTTGCAGCAGACTTAATCATGCTTCATGATAACCACCTATTCGGTTTGATTAAAATTATCTTCACCCCTATCTAGCCCCTCTTCTCTTCCATATCTATATCCTTACCTGCCAAACCACTTCCTTTAAGAAGATATGGATCTGCAGACAACCTGGCTATCCTGATACATATCAAGAGTGCCTCTCAGACATACAAATCGATACCCTGTCTTACCTACTTGCATCATTGGAGATTTGCCAACATCTGGCAACTTGAGAGATAAGATCACATCAAGAGTAGTCTGAATCATCACCTTGCCAGCACACATTCAAAGAGGCAAGTAACAAAGCTCGTCCCCATCAACCCTGGCATCAGTGGCGTAAAGGCCTGCCCACTCTGAGGGTGCAAATTTCCCAGTCTTGGGAATTTTCCCTCTCAGGGGGGGTCAAAAGGAATTTTTCTCCTTCCCGGTCAGAGGGCTCAAAACGGCTGATTTGCATATTTTTGCTATTTTTTTCCCGACCAAAGTCGTCGGGGGGGCAACCTGCCCCCCCTGCCCCGCCTGTTACGCCACTACCTGCAATGATCAGTCTAATGCATCATCATAATACTGTGCTCCATTTGAATAGGAGTCGGCATACACTTTTAGTGGACAACTCTGTCTAAATGAAGTCTTGTGCACCATAACAGGATGAATGCGCCTTACCTGGTGACCACTGCCCTTTCCTCGCTGTATCCTTCCACCCAACCAGGGCACGATCAGCTGTGCTGGTATTACCTTCATACAGCCAATTTTCCCCCTCGTGGAACTGACCTTTTTAAGGACCTTGAAGCCAAACCGTGCCTAAAAGTCTGGACAATCAAGGTTTGGAGAGTCAACAGTCCAGTGGTGTGAGTCATCTTCATCACTGTCATCACTGTCATCAACAATGATCCAATCATGCACTGCCCAAGCTTTGACCCTCTACTCGGGTATCATGGAAAAAGCTGAACCGATAGCGTAGTGGTGTCGGACGCATTAAGGCCAGTCTGTTCAAATGGGGTTTGAAAGTCCAGTCAGTGGTGCATGAAGACAACAGCTGATCACATCATCACAGCTCAGCCTCCTCCTTCACAGCTACCCAATGTATCTTCTCAGGTCAATGGAGTTTATGCAGCACCAAGGAATGGCACAGTTGTTTTTGAAATTAATACTTTTGTTCACTGCCATCAAAAAGAAGAACTTTGGCGGCCCACGGGCCAAATCTGGCCTGCCCACCTGGCGACAATAATCCCAATGAGATTGGGTCCAATGATCTGCAGCTGTCAACTTGAAACAGGTATCGGCTATGTTTGATGCTTTTGTTGCGTCTAAAGAGAAGACCATGTATTTTATGAAACCACAGTGATTATTTCAACTATCTTTTTTTAATCCAGTTTGCAATGATTATAGAACTATACATGCTGGATGACCACTTGGAAGCATAAAACAATGTTGTTGTAACAGTTTTTGGTCTATGGAACTTAGCCTCCAGTGGACTCATAGGAGTAAAAGAGCCAACTTTAGAGAGTGACCCCACATTTAGGTGGTACCAATTTGTCAATTCTGGATAAAACTTATTTGTATTCTTGCTAAGAGAGATCAAAGTGGATTATCATCAAGTCCATGTCCTCCCTAATTACTACTCTCCTTAGAAAATTAGGCAATTACAGACTCTTCTTTTTTTAATTCTTTCATTGTCAGATCACAACACATCTCATTCATATCAGGGTGATGATTGGAGTTTGGTTGGAAAAATTCCGGAAAACTAGCATCCTCATAGAATCAACCTAAAATGCATAAAATCCAGCTGAAATTATAAAGTTTTGGAAATGTGACAATAAACAAAAATATCCCTGAAAATCAGGAAAGATTCTGAAGAATCACACCCCCTGTCATATAGTACAGGAGTTTGTCGAATATACCAAATTATGATGAAAAAAATTTTTCTTCTTTTTCGGTTTTTTTGTTTTTTTGTTAACACTTTAAGAATGGCAAAAGTGTATTATATCTTAAAGAGACAGTGACATTTCCAGAAAGAAGTGCCCCAACTTGGTTTTAAAACCTGGGTTTTTTTTAGAATGCTTACCAATCACAAACCCAAATGAAAAATCCAATACGCCATTTTTATAAATGTCATTATTTTCTGTTGGGCATGACAAAAATCCAAAGCAACTTTTTCTATAATAATACAGGTCTCTCTGTTTGTCCTTGATATCAGGCAAGTGACACAAACTTTTTTTTAAAGTTTCTTTTCTCTGCTTGATGTTTTGGTAAGTGTTCTATAACCAAGTGCCAAATTGGAAAGAATTTTTCCCTCGACACGTCCTTGTGTCCCCTTTTAAAATAGCTGCAAGCTGTGGCATGGCTCACTCATTTTTGTCATGGGATGGAGTTAGTAATCTATCACCTCTTTAATCTATATTCAACAACTCACCGTAGCCTTTGTACAAGGAGCGTACCGTTTTGATTTGTTATCAACCTACAGTTGATATCAAATTAGCGCGTCACGCCCGGGCATGTGCACGGAAGTGCTTTATGCGGTCCGCTTAAGAGAGTCGACGCGCTGTTCGTCACATTTAGAACTACTTGGTACGCTCAAGTACAACACCATGTGCAAACTGCAAAGCAACCAACAAAACAAAAAATACGAACAAAAATACAAAATTTTTCTTTTTTGCTTTGATTTTTGTAAAAATATTAGTCTAGGGAAAGCTTTTGTCGAACTGGGAACATAATTAGAATAATTATGTTCCTTTATACATGATATTAAAAGTTTCAAACACTTTTCGTTGTTGAAAAGGTAATTCAAACATGTTACAAGAGTGGTTCATCACCAATCGCCAACTCTGCATCCGATGCGTCCGCATATTTTTATCCTGCTCGGGTGGCTTTAAGCCGCCCTCGCGGGATTAAAAATTCCTGACGCCATCGGATGCAGAGTTGTTGACTTGTGACGAACCACTCTGTAACAAGTTTGAACCCCTAAATGTACTATTACAGCTGACATTGAGAACTGAAAGATTAAATACTTTAAATACTAGTGGCTCTTTCTCTAGTATCCACGCAAACACAGTCCCTATATGGTCTAGTGTCAAACTTCATGCCAAAATTGAGATGAAACAATTTAACTTAATGCACGCGGTTAGTTTGAGTCTTTTACCCATTATATTGTGCAAGACTTTGAAGTTGTGCAATAAACCCAATGAACAAAATACAGTCCAATATTTTGAGCGGAAGGGGTCAAGCTGGCCAATAATATGGTCCGGCATGCGTACCTACCCAAATATAAAAGGCCAACTCAACCCAATGGACCACCTAGTTCACAGAATTGGGTGGGTAGATACGATGATCACAGTCGGTCAACTCTACTCTCCTACTGTCAGCCAAATCATGCACATTAAATAAAATATAATAATGGTAATATCAAATTTTAAAAATCATTAATGGTAAATATTTTCACGTATCCCTACAGTGAGGATATCAGTCCCATGTCCTTCCTGTTCCGTACTGGTGAAATAGCACTTGGTGCAATACAGCCGATCACCACTTACCTAAAACTATTGTGGTTATGATATTACACCTTTGTATGGAGTACTTTTTTGGATATTTAGCATTCATACATGATAGCACAACCTGTCACAACGAAACAACTTGGACTTAAAAGATATGGTACACAGCAGAGAGATGTCTCTACCACCCCGTCTCTAACCCCCCCCTGCTGTACAGACGGCGAGCTCAAGCAAATGCGTTGTTTACATAATCGTTATTCTGCCGCAGTTTCGGTCAGACCTTGCTTAGTCTAGTACACATGAAAACTGGCCAAACTGGCCGATGTATGACCACGTGCCTGTCACGTAAACCCTCATGGCATTTCATCCCTCCATCACTGTTTCAGGCATGAACAGTCCCTGGTATACATAGGCCTATACGCCTATGCACAGGAAATGCATGCAGTGGGATGCACTGGGTTTCGGGTTGGGGTTTGATTTCTTTACCTTCTTAATTTGATATAACATATATATTTTTAAACTATAAATAGTGTTGAGACGCAACGTGGCCTGCAGTGAATCCCATGATCATACTTAGAATCAGGATAAGTACATTTCATAATAATAACCGCCGTAAATGACCATTCACATGGGTCAATAATTTTTTCACAACCTAAGCAGCGCATACATTATGCGAATTTTTGGGTAGTACTCTACCGGAATTAAAGTGCCAGCTTCACTCTTTGTGCATTTTGAGGCCTGTCTACTTGAGACAATTTTTCCTACTTGAGGACATGTTCCTACCTGCTCTTAACATTGAATTATACATCACCTAGTTGTTAAACTAGTTATCCATAACCCACTAAACTGACTACAGCCATGCTAACTACCAGAAACCTCTACTTATTGTTAAGAACAGCCTAAACCACATCAAGTTGTTCATTTATGAGGTTTCTATTAGTCCAGCACTTGTACTAATTGGGTTTTTGTTGGCTCTTCTACAGCAAACACTGTAATACTTAATTGAAAATAAAAATAACACATAACAAAGGTTAATCACTTGTGTGCCCCAAGACAACTCTAAATGCAACACACTTGATAAGGTTAGTAGAGAAGAACATATGTAGGTGTCTTTGGAACCAATATGACTCAAAACAATCTGGAATAAATGATCTTTAAATCAAATAAATTAGCCAGTGTAGTTGGGTCTTTGGAGCAAATTCTGTGACCCGTGGAGACCAGAGCATCATTTCTCAGTAGGTCCATTCAAATAGACTAGTTCTGCCTTTAACATACACTAAGTGCAGTTGTGCACATAATCATTCCACCAGATTTGGTATTGAGAATACCTTTAAAAACACATATCAAAAGTCCTACTAAAATCAAAGGAGTGGAACATATAAATTTTTCAAGGGTAAGGGTTTATCCAGGGGTCAAATATGAAGAATCAAAACGCGTCGAAAAGTATGCCAACGGTTTCGTTACATTTCCAGGATTAAAAAAAGGTAAGTTTTGCCATATCTGTAGGTTGTAGTTCAATAGTTATGAGTCAAAATAGGTTTAAAGGTCACAATGGGGGTACATTTTCAGATATATCCGTTTGTTATAAAAATGGT
>JAMKCH010046029.1:0-57974 GCA_023653785.1 Ophioderma brevispina | reverse complement strand
AATGTCAGAGGCGGCTAAAGTCGGTGCCAGCTTTGGGTCCGCGTCAAGCGCAGCTTCATCAACGGCTCGCACCATGTCATCAGGCACGACTATCCTGGGGATGACAACGCGAAGTTGTTCCGATCTTGGCAGGATAGCCTTGCCCAATGAGCTGGATGCTACCTGGCCCTTTCCCCCGTCTCCTTTTGGCCTTCTCTGGCTTCGGCTTCGGCACAGCAGGTCGGGGGAAGAGCGATGGCTCCGCTGATGAAGTTGATGCGCCGGAGTCTGCTGCGAGCTTTGCTGCCCTAACCCGCTTCATGTCGCGCAGCATTCCCTGGCGCGGTCGGCTGTCATTGCTGCTGCCGCTACTCTCCCCGATATCCACCCGCGGCTTCTTTTTCGCCTTTCTCTCCTCTAATCCCCGCTTCTTCCCGAATACCACCGCGGCCAGCTCTTCCTCGGTGGCGGACTCGGAGTTGCTTGAGATTTCGATTACGTCCGTTGCAGGTGTCTGCTAGACTTATACAGATCGCTGGCGATCGCTCCTTTTATACCCTAGCAGTTTCCCGCCACGAATCATCACGTGCCACGCGTCATGTGCGTATCACGGGACGTTATCACGTGACAAAAGGTATGCGAAAAAGAAAAAGAACAAAAATTGACTTACCTTGAGTGGGACTCGAACCTGGAAATCCGGAATCCTAGCGGGTTTGTGTCGCGTCTGGTCTTCGGTCCATCGCCCTATCCACTGCGCCATCTGATACTTACCTGAAAACTGATCGCATTTTTATAATTTTATACCTTGGAATCAAAAGAAAAGGTCACGTGGTGGAACCGGGTCGGTCACGTCATGGAAACGGATCTTTTCACGGTCCAACATTTCTTCCAAAGTGACTATTTCCGGTGAAATTCGCATGCGGCCTGCTTCTCACGAAAATCCAATTATTAAGATTTGACAAAATATCTACATTTGAAAAATGGAAAAAGGTCCGGTTCGAAAAATTGACGTAGTCCACTTTTGAAAAAATGACTAAGTCCAGAGCGGACCACTGCCTCGGTCTTTAGCGGGAAATTGGCCCTAGATCCAACAACCATAGTTAAGGATGAAAAAAAAATAAGTCCAGAGCGGTCGGCTTCCTTGATCTTCAGCCGAAAAATCGTCGCTACATGCGTGTAACTGGTCCGCTCCGGACTTAGTCCCACTGTCGTTACCCAGCCCCTGCCACGTGAAAGCGCCCGTACCGCTCCTATAGGTATAACTTTCTGGTCGCGGCCACTTAGCCATCCGAACACCACTTTCCACTGAACCACATCATAACTTAACCACAACCGACCGGCATGGGACTGCGATCAGAAACCGGGCAGGCCCGGCACTCTTTCATGCATTATGTTTTTTCCCTTCAAAACCCTATTTTAAGTTGGTTTTGCGGAAACCGGCAGGTGGTCAACTTTTTTTTAGTAAGCTCGCGAATACCGCACGATCCAAACCTTAGCCGGGACCACGGCAGCGAACCTTTTCAAAAAGTAGGGCCACGGCACTTTCCGCTGACCAAGGAAGCGGTCCGCTCTGGACTTATAGTATAGTGGAAATCTGGCCAAAACGTGTCGGGTACCCCTACCGGAGGTAATACTCATCACAACATATATCACTGTAAAGCTCTTGTCATACTGCATCTGAAATGATGGTTGTGAAATTTGTAACCTGTGTGGAGGTCAACTAGGGGTCATTTAGAGGTCATACAGAGGTCATCTGAGGTCAAATTTATGGGAAAACACTATATTCATCCTTGAACTATGACTAAAATCATTAATTTTGTCAAATTTGGTATCATGTGAAAGAGAATAAATTTTTCTATCATGTGAAACCAATTTTGAGGAGATAATGCAAATTGGATTTCAAATTTTGGGCAAAAAAGGGCATTTTTTGTGTTTTTTGCTCATTTTTGGGCAAAATTTGAATTTTGAAGATTCTTTTTTACTCATCATGATAATTTGCTCTTTGGGGAGTTAACTGGTATTTTCCCAAAAACTGCCCCCATATACTGTCCATATAGCATAAAAATTTCATAGGAATACACAAGCACATTCTAAAGTTATTCTGTGGCAAAGGTCAATGACCTTTAAATCCAAGAAAACCAACTTTTTCAGGTAATGGTTCAGATTAGGAGGCCTACCATGTACATATATGCATCATTCTTGTCGAATTAGGTGTCATATTAAAGAGAATGCATTTTGCTATCATGTGAAATCAATTTCAATCGGAATATGGAAAACAGTTTTCAAATTTTGGGCAAAAAAGGGCATTTTTGTCATTTTTCCTCATTTTTGGGCAAAATTTAAATTTTGAAGATAACGTTTACAAGTACTCATCATGATATTATGCGCTTTGTGGAGTTCAATGGTATTTCCCAAAAATATGTTCCCAAATAGTGTGCACATATCATGGAAATTTCAAAGGAATACACGGGCAAGTTTTGAAGTTATTCTGTGTCAAAGGTCATTGACCTTTAAATCTAAGAAAATCACCTTTTTCAGGTCAGGGGTCAGATTAGGATGCCTACCATTTACATATATGCACCGTTCTTGTTGAATTAGGTGCCATATTGATAAGAATAAAAGTATCTACAAATTTTAGAGGGTTAATGGCATTCTTTGCTCTTTTTTGTTCATTTTTGAACAAAATATGATTTTTGAAGACTAAATACTTTACTCATTAAAGGGGCATTTCGTGATCCACAGCCTCATCCACCTGACTTACCTCAAAAAGTTGAGATTTTCATATCATCCGTTATTAGTAATCCATGTGTGCCAAATCTTACGTGCAAATTCGGTCGTGTCTGTAAGAAATTTGCAATGTTGTATTTGCTGTCCGTAAACGGACAGAAAATATAGCACAGTGGCCTCTGGGATCGTGGGAAACGAGCATTTGACCATAACACAAAACCGCAAAGTCGGGATCAGCTAAAAAGTTGTGAATAAGCTTTTTTCAAGGATATCTAATGAACAATGAATAAAACAGTAGGTGCTGGAATCACGAAATGTACCTTTAAGCAAATAATAGTACATGTTTTTGAAGAGTACCCCAAATTTTCAAAAAAACTTGAGATTTTTACATGGTTGCATTGGTAACTGGCTAGTAAACTATACCTATGAATCATAAGCTCAAAAATGTCTATGTGTCGCAAACGAAGGAATTAGAATAATTAATATTGGAGATCTCAGATAATAATTCAACGGCTGCTGGAAATGGCTTCCAATATGAAATAGCCGGGAAAGAGTGCCATGTAATGTTTACGCTCATCCATTAGTAATGGATGAGCGTAAACATGTACATACCATTAGTTGTTTTATTGGTTCAGACAAGTCAAGTTAGAGGTCATTATCTTGAGATGGCACTATTTCATCATGGACGAATATAAACTTTGCATTTCCAGCTCTGCCGTTAATACAATCTGGGATCCCAATTCTAATTACAAAATCGCTTATTTTATGATAAATACACAGTTTGAGCATTCTCATTCGCAGGTGTAGTTTTTTAGACAATTACCAACATAACTGTGCAAAAATATCAAATTTTGAAAATTGGGGGTGCTCTTCAAAAAATGTGCTGTATGGCTTTTTGATACATGCCCCTTTAGGGAGTTTGAAATGGTATTTTCCCCGAAATTTTCCCCACATAGTATGCATATATCACGAAAATTTCACAGTAATACATAAACACGTTTTAAAGTTACTTTGTGTCAGAAGTCATTGACCTTTAAACCCAAGAAAACCCTATTTTTCAGGTCAGGGATCATATTTTCAAGACTCTGTAAATGTATGTATCTTTCTTGTAATAGGTTTTAAACATACTTTTTACGAAACAAGTTAGTATAATGCCATTGGTCTCTTCAAATTTGGAATCACATGAAAGAAAATAACAATGGCTATCATGTGATACCAAATTTAAGGTTAATTTCAAATTTGTTATTTTTAAAGGTAAAACAGGTAAATTTTGTTTATTTTGGGCCCCATAATAGTGTGCTGCTTATGTTATCCCAATGTGCATGACTAATTGTATGCATATGTGTCTTATGTCTATGCCCAGGGTCTATGACTGTGTATTAACACCATAGAGGACTGCCAAATCGTGTGAAACATATTTTTCAATGGGAATAAATTTGACCATGAAGACGAGGTTAGAACGAGTTTGTGGTTTATTCCGTATTGAAATGCGTTTCACACGATTTGGCACTCCACAACTCTCCTATTAATCAACTTTACCAACTAAGGGCAACTTAGTTAGCCGAAAACCCGACAAAAATTGCCCGTTTCTAGCATTTTTCGCTCTAGCGGAGAGTTTTCCATATTCCGCATTTTTAAGGGCACACTTATGACGTCATTGAGACATGTGGGATGTTGGTATATTTCTGTTTGTTTGTTGGGTGTTTTTTTTTTTTTTGGTGCATAGAGGGGACCAAAGCTATACATCGGTATTTTTCACACACCAAATCATGACCCTTATTATAAAAAATCTCAAAGGGGGACCGTGGGCAGAGGAAGCGGCGTAACAATGATTACCCCCACCATCACCACCATGGGTGAGGAATGCCAAGGACAGCTTGGTTAGACTATAGGTTAATTATCATATTTTGAACTCCAAGGTATTAAAATATAGGTTTGGCCACCATATTTGACTTCCAATGTTGCTCAGAACCAAAGATAGGCCTATAGGTCAAAATCCTTTGGAAATGGCGGTCATTTTGAAATCCAAGATGGCGGCCAAATGCTTTTCAGAAAAAAATGCGACCAATACTTTTCTGATACCTGGATGTTTATTTTATCCAATGACACCAAAAAAGCATTGAAATTATACGACCTCTATTATAGAAAATCTCAAGGAGGACTGAGGTATAGGCAACGGCGTAATAACACCCCCCCCCCTCCCATTATGGGCAAGGGGTGTTACAAAGTACAGCTTGGATATATTAGGTTAATTATCATTTTCTTGAACTCCCAGGTATTGAAAACATAGGTTTTGCCACCAAATTTGACTTCCAATGTTGCTCAGAACCAAAGATATAGGTCAAAATCCTTTGGAAATGGCGGCCATTTTGAAATCCAAGATGGCGGCCAAATGCTTTTCAGAAAAAAATGCGACCAATACTTTTCTGATACCTGGATGTCTACTCTATCCAATGATACCAAAAAAGCATCCTTAGCAAAAAAATGCAAATATACATACCATCCTATACTATAGTAGATAGAGATTGAATTGGAATGGAGAGTTGTGGTGGGGGAGGGTGGATTTAGGGTGGGGCAGTTAAGGGTAGGGCAGCTGGGAAAGTCAGAGTTGATTGGCAGATTTGGTGTGGGGTGGGAAAGTTGGGTGAGGTAGGAGAGGGGGTTTGTTGGGAGAGTAGGGGTGAGAGTAGGAGGGCATGGGATAGAGAAGAACACCAAATAAGACCAGAATAAATTATTGATGCTCACGTTTTCTATGCTTAAGTAGATTTAAGTGAAAATGGTAGAAGGAATGACGTCAATGCTATTAAACATGCTACTTAATATGAATATTTACAGATGACAGGCATTATCCATTATCGATCATGGTTAATTATACTACCTCCCTTGCCCTAAGTATGAGGTATGTGCATAACCTTCAACCAAAACCTTAAAAGATATTAATCTCAGTTACAATAGTTCTGATGAGCAGAGGGTTTCCTTTCTGTATTTAAGGTGAAGAAGAATGTTTCCCAGAAGAAAATATCCCACCAGGGGTGGGTGTTGTTTTTATAGAACGTGGATTAAATCATACTTCCAAGTGCCAAAGCTGAATGACAATGGAAGTTTACTGAGAGCAAATAGACACAGCTGTTTGAGAGTCTCATTTATTATGACAAAACGAGAATAAAACAAAACATATCAACGGCGACACACTTTTGACAAATGATTTGGAGTATTTATACCAGTATCTACATCCTGTGTAAATTTGATGAAATTTCGTGTCGGGCAAATATGATTTTTCATAAAAAGCTAGTTTTACGCGTCTTTCTATTGGAAATAGGCATATAGAGGGCGCTATAACATACAAATTATGACCTTTGTAGGCCTATATGGCAAGATTCCCGCAATGGATTTTTCTGATTTTTGAGGTGGTAATAGCTCTTGCATGTCCCTACTGATATCAGTTGTCAAAATTGTGTCGCCATTGTTTGAAATTGCTCTAAAATAAAAGAGACATTTGCATGGGGTCAAACAGCTGTGTATAGAGATTTGAACGACAAATAAGGTCAAAGATCACAAGAGGTTATTAAAAGACAAGCCTGTTTTATCACCAGAAAGGGAAATATTATTGTTACAGCAATTCTCCATTGAACAAGAGTACTAGTGGTTTAGTGTTTAACAGCAATCACCCAACTGCTGAATCCCTGATGTGTCATATGACTTATTCCTATAAGCAACATCTATTTCTGTTATAAAGAGACACTGGCATATTTTAAAAATAGGAACAACGGTTGACCCAAATAGGTCGTCCGATTATGTGGTCAAAGACTCTAAGTGACCCTGAATGACCTTTGATCTCACATATGACCCTCATATATGACCTATGAGCCTACACAAGTCCCCTTGTCTCACTGCATAAGCATACCAAATATGAACTTCATCCGTCACTGCACTAAAATCCTAGACAACATTTTACCCAAAAGTGTATACCACATGCACAAGATATAATGACCCTAAGCAACCCCTGAATGACCTTTAACCTCATTTGTGACCCCACATAAGACCCCTTCCTCAATGTATAAGCATGCCAAGTATGAACTTATCCGTCACTCTGCACTAAAATGCTACATTTAACCCAAAGGTGTATACCACATGCACAAGATATGACTATAAAGTGACTCCTGAATGACCTTTTTTGCCTCCTTATCTATGACCCCATATAAGACCTCCTTGCCTCCATGTATAGCATACCAAGTATGAACTTTATCCATCAACTGACTAAATGCTACCAACATTTAAACCAAAAGGTATACCAATGCACAATATAAAATGAGCCTCTATTTGAACCCTGAATGACTTTGACCCTCATCTGTGACCTACCTAAGACCCCTTGCCTCAATGTAAAACGCATACAAGTGTGACTGGGTCCCTAGGCTAGACTTTTACCTAGAACTAGAAGTAATAACATCATGCACAAGATGACCCCAAGTGACACTGAATGACCTTTGACCTCCATCTGTTTACCCACCTAGAACCCCTTGTCTCAATGTATATATATATATTCATAACCAATATGAATTTCCCTCACTCACTGCACTAACAAGCTATACAACATTTTAACTAAAACCAAAATGGTAATTTCCCAAAAGTTTGACACACACACGACTGGACAGACACACGCATGAATCATACTGCCATAGGTATGTCCTAGCTGACGACTTACATAGTGCACCTTCAAGATTTTCAAAAGTTGATATTTCTGCACGGCTGTAAAGCTTTTATACATTAGACCTCACCTATGATAAGCCAAATCATGTCCCTTATGGGGAAATCTCTCACATAGGCGTGAAAGCTAATTACGTAATTGATTGTTTTCTTCATTTTCATATCTTAGGATGTGTCCTGACCAACCTTTTCGTACTATGTAAACAGCTCAACTTCACCAAAAATGTCACTTGTTATGTCTTACAACCCAAGGATTATGCGAAAATATATCCATTTACAGGTATTCGCATTGACACCTGAACATCTGTATCAAATGAAATTCAGATTCTTCCCCCCCCCCCCAATTTTTAACCTTTTTACAAATTTTCAAATAAACCCTCTCAAAATGTTATCACATGATAACTATTGTGTCTTGATACCAATGGTTACCAAACCTTTTGTTTTGGTTACAACCTAGCGTTTTTTTTCCCTCTAATTTTTACGCCAAATGGGGCAAAAATCATATTTTTAACTTTACTCAACTCCACAGCCACTTTTCGAAATAACCCTCCTCAAAGTGATATCAAATGATGTATATTTTTTTTAAAATGATATCCGAATTCACCAAGAATAAGCATTTAACATAGGCCTGAAATATGATCCCCTTACCTGAAAAAAGCGTGGTTTTCTTGGATTGAAATCTCAGTGCCTTTGACACAAGGAACTTAAAAATGTGTCCTATGTATGACTATGAAATTTCGGATAATGCACACCTATGTTGGGCAAAGTTTGAAGGGAAAACAAACACATTTCCCTATCATAATGGATAACTTTTTATCTTCAAAATTCAAATTTTTGTCCAAATGAGCAACCATGTGAGAGATTTTTTTTTGGAATATCATAAAATGCCTATTTTACAACGCCAAAATTTGAAAACCATTATCATAATTGCCTCGAAATTGAGTTCACATGATTAGGAAAAATGGCATTGACACCTAATTCAACAACAAATCAAAGCTTCAATTTGCCAAGTTACTAATTGAAGCAAATTTGGTCTATGAAGTCACTCCGGTGTTTTCCCCGACCAACTTTCGTTGGGCTTCCTAATAAGGGGTAAGTCTCCACTCCATGTAAATGCCCCAAGGGATGTCAGTGGTCAATTGGGACTGGTGTTACCTCGTTGCGGCCTTGTGACGGCCACCAATCAGCGAGTGGCTTAGTTAAACTTGGGGTTTCCCGGCGAATTTGTGTCTGGGATGTGTGGGTAATTTGCCTCCTCTCCTACAGGCGGGGGTCGGGCAGGGGGGGCCATTACATCACACCTTCCCCTTTCCGGCATAAGTCCCTACATTCCACACTTCCTCCCCGACTGTTTTTGGTTTACTTGTTTTTGTCACAATCCCGCTGGAGGAAGACAGTGCGGTATGGACCGCAAAAATCCCCACCCTCCCACCCAAGTGGGTAATGGGTTGGGGTCCCTCAGGGTAGGTGCACTGAGGGGTGCACCATAGGTCGGTGGCGTTGGTTTGATTTGTCCAGGGGCTGGGATCATCCCTCCCGCGGTCTATGCTTAGGCAAAACCTTACCTGTTCTGGGTTTAGAGGGGATGAAGCCAGCCTCGGGCTTAGTATTCTTGACATTGGCCAATCGCATTGGTTCCCTATTTGTGTTGGCACGGTTTTTTTAGTCACCCCATTTCCTACTGGTAAATTCTGGTGTGGTTCACCAGGTGTTTCAATAAATTTGTCACTGTCTATCCAGCCCCTCTGCAAAACATGTAAATACCGAATCCTCGTGTTTCTATCGTGTGTATATGAAAGAGTGATTTCTGGGAGCAGCACTGTTGCATATATGTAACGGTAGGCTTCCTAACCTGAACCCTGACTAAAAAAGGTGATTTCTTAGTCATGACCTGACACATAATAACTTCAAAATTTGTTCATGTATTCCTACGGAATATTCATGATATATGCACCTATTTTGGGAAATACCATTGACACTCCCAAAGCGCATAGATATGAGAGTTTAAAACGTAATCTTTAAAATCCAAAATTTTGCACCAAAACTGAGCAAAAAATGTACAAAACATTGTCCCTTTTCACCCAAAATTTGAAAACATATGGATAATTCCTCAAAATGATTTCACATGATTAGAAAAATGGGTTCTTTTAATATGACATCTAATTCGACAAGATGGTGAATATGAAAGGGTAGGCTCCTAACTGACCCCGACCTGAAAAAGGTGATTTTCTAGATAGAAATGTCAATGACCTTTGACACAGAATTACAATTCAAAACTTGTCCGTGTATTCATATGCAAATTTCCATGATAGATGCCGCCACACTATTGGGAAATATTTGGGAAATACCATCGAACTACCACAAAGGCATAGTATCATGATGAGTACAAACGTTATCTTCAAAAATTTAAATTTTGCCCCACAAAATGAGCAAAAAAATGACAAAAAATGCCCTTTGTGCCAAAATTTGAAAACTAGTTTGTATAATCCCATTGAAATCTGATTAACTGATAGAAAAATGCATTCTCTTTAATATGACACCTATTGACAGGGAAGGATGCATATATGTACATGGTAAGCCTCCTAATCTGAACCCTACACCTGAAAAAAAAGCGGTTTTCTTCGATTTAAAGGTCAATGACCTTTGCCACAGAATAACTTTAGAATGTGCTTGTGTATTCCTATGAAATTTTTATGTTATATGGACAGTATATGGGGGCAGTTTTGGGGAAAATACCAGTTAACTCCCCAAAGAGCAAATTATCATGATGAGTAAAAAAGTAATCTTCAAAATTCAAATTTTGCCCAACAATGAGCAAAAAAATGACCAAAAAATGCCCTTTTTGCCCAAAATTGAAATCCAATTTTGCATTATCTCCTCAAAATTGGTTTCACATGATAGAACAATTTATTCTCTTTCACATGATACCAAATTTGACAAAATTAATGATTTTAGTCATAGTTCAAGGATGAATATAGTGTTTTTCCATAAACTTTACCTCAGATGACCTCTGGATGACCTCTAAATGACCCCTAGTTGACCTCCACACAGGTTACAAATTTCACAACCATCATTTTCAGATGCAGCATGACAAGAGCTTTACAGTGATATATGTTGTGATGAGTATTACCTCCGGTAGGGGTTACTCCTTAAATAAGCCACCTTTTGCCCATTTTCCACTCTACTATTAGTTCATTTTGAAAAGTCAACATACCGTGGCTCGGCTACGTGAATGCCGTGACCCGGCTAGGTGACTTTTCACCCAAAGATCTAGGGCGACTTCACGCTGAACAAGGAAGCGGTCCGCTCATGACTTAGTTCATTTTGAAAAGTCAACATGCCGTGGCCCGGCTACGTGAATGCCGTGGCCCGGCTAGGTGAATTTTCACCCAAAGATCTAGGGCGACTTCCCGCTGAACTATTTTTGAAATATCTACATGCCGTGGCCCGGCTTGGTGACTTTTCACGTGGCAGGGCCACGGCATGTAAGTGTGTTTCGGTTAACTTTCTAGTGTGCTCTTAGTGTGCTAGTGTGCTCATAGTGTGCTAGCCGGGCCACGGCAGCGAAACAGCGTAGTTTTGGCCAAACGCTACTGGTAATCTACTCCAGAACTAGAAATCACTAAGTTACCCTTTCAAGTGGCCGGGCAGCCAAACACGGCATGTTAAGTGTGTTCCTGTTAACTTTCCGCTCTGGACTTAGTTCATTTTGAAATGTCTACATGCCGTGGCCCGGCTACGTGATTTTTCACGTGGCAGGGCCAAAAGCTAATCTACTGCAGAACTAGAATTCACTAAGTTACCCTTTCAAGTGGCCGGGCCACGGCAGCGAAATTTAGCCGGGCCCCGTCGGAAAATCACCTATTTAGTGGGCCGGAGACTACCGGTAGGGTCCACAAAAAATGTTGACCACTTGTCCGTGTCCGGGAAACCTATATAGAATAAGGTGTTGAAGGGAAAATACATCATGCATGAGAGAGTACCCGCCTGCCCGGTTTCTGATCGCAGCCCCATACCGGTCGGTTGTGGTTAAGTTATGATGTGGTTGAGTGGAAAGTGGTGTTCGGACGGCTAAGTGGCCGCAACCAGAACGTATACTATAGGAGGGCTTATTAGTCTAAGTGGTCGGGCCACGGCAGCAAAACATACATTTGAAAAATGTACTAAGTCCAGAGCGGACCGCTTATTTGGTCATAGCGGTAAATCGCCCTAGATCTATTAATAAAGCCCTTGGGTGAAAGGTCACGTAGCCGGGCCACGGCATGTAGACATTTCAAAAATGAACTAAGTCCAGAGTCCAGAAAATAAACTAAGTCCAGAGCGGACCGCTTCCTTGGTCAGCGGTAAATCGCTCTAGATTATGAACCAAAACTCTTGGGTGAAAAGTCACGTAGTCGGGCCACGGCATGTAGACATTTCAAAAATGAACTAAGTCCAGAACGGACCGCTTATTTGGTCATACCGGTAAAAGCCGGGCCACGGCACTGAGAAGTCGCCTCTCTTGGCCACGGCAGCGAGAAGTCCAGAGTAGCCGGCCGAAAAGAGGAAAGACCGCAAAATGACCCGGTTCCTTGGCAAATCGCCCTAGATCTAACTAGCTCAGTCATGGCTCAGTCCAGAGCATACCGCTTCCTTAGTATTTACCTGAAAGTGGCCGCTAGACTTAAGAGTTGTGGTGTTGCTGAAAGCTTCGGCCTGTAACGGCTGGTTGGTTGGCCGCGATGAAATCCACCGCCGTGGCCTGACATGGAGGATTTTGCCCAAAATTTGAAAGTGTGTAAAAGTGGGTTTTAGTCATTTAAGGGATATACATGTTATGGTTTCACGACAAGGGCACTTCCAGCATTGGTCTGTACTTCCCAAATAGTCGCGAGTGCTCAACCACTTCATGTAGTGGGGCGTAATATAACCAATAACAACAAATTTCATATTCATATAATAAATGTCAAGGTGGCGGCGCGGAGGTCATAAATGGTCATAAATGCACATCACCGCTATTTAATGGATCTGTGAACGCTATATGGCCTAGGCCTACAAAGAATATACATGTATTTGCATTCAAGAACAGAAGATGGGAAACGGTTTGTTTTGTACATTTACCTGGATTACATATTTGCTGCACGGCTGATGAAAGACAATTATAAAATAAAGGTGAGTAAAGAATTGGGTGAAGCGGGATTCGAACCTGCGACTCCATGGTTTGCCATACCAGTTTTGCCTTGTTTGCATCTCACGCCTTAGTGGCGTATGCCGAATAGCCCTTGTACCGAAAAGCTTGCTGGGTGGAATTTCTAGTACTCATTGAAGCCTGTATGTGAAGGTATTGTTTTGAGCGTGCGAAACGCGGTGATGTGGGTCTGGAATATATTGGCAAATTACCTTCTCAACAAAGCACCAGTTTGTAAAAATCTGAACAGATACATCTGAAAAGTCCTGTTCGGTTATGCAGGCCGCCAAGGTTTGCAGTTTTTACATCTGCAGTAATCAAAACTGAAATACAAATAGGTTAGTTCTGGAATAAATACAGTTGGTTGTCAGGTTTAAGGGGTATCGCATGGATGGATGGACAATTGGATAGAGGATGGATGTATGGGTGCATAGATGGAAGGACGTACGGTCAAAACGGGCAGGCTGTTGGTAATGGATGGGTAGATGGAGGAATGGAGAGATAATAATAAGATAAGTGCAATTTGTAAAGCGACGGTATCCACCGCAAGCGGGACGCTCATTGCGCTGTCTGCTGCACAACAACCAATAACAGTAAAATACATTAAATACTACTGCAAGCAGTGGAAAAATATATACAAGAAAAGAGTCACATTGTACTATAATAAACAGTCAGCAGAGAGTCCAAGCAAATGCTTCTGAGTACAAATTGTCTTCTGCTTAAAGATATTTTACAGTTCCTGAGTGTTTCCATAGTCGGTAAGCTATTCCACCACTTCATTTCGGGCTGCACAAAACCTGAAAACTCCGCTGTCCCCATTGATTTTTCGTTCGCTTCGCAATTTTTCTTGCAGAAGTCCCTGCTTAAATGTTTCCGGATTTTGCCAATATTTCTGATTGGCAGAAGCAGTCTTTGATACTGCTGTCACATGTTAATTTGAATCAAACATGACCCCCAGGTTCCGACTTAGTAGCTGCACAGCTGTTGGTGTACATAGGCGGTTCACCCACTTTTGTATCAGATCGACAAAAAAGATAATTATTCGAAGCCTGCCATAACAGTCTTATATTAAAAGTATTGTATAATAATTGGTTTAAAGAAACTTTCAAAAAAATGAAGACAAAATTGGTCCTTTGGTTTAAAATGCAGCAAAACTAGGAATTGACTGAACTTCAGCTGAAAATCCAATATGGCGGCCATGATGGGTGCTGTATATAGATAGTTACAAAGATGGTCAGAAAAAGATAACTATGTTGAAGCCATGCAATTTTAATGTCTTATATGAAAGATCAATTGTATACAATTACTTATAGAGTTTAAAAACTTGAAGACAAATTGTCCCTTGGTTTAAAAAAGAGCCTTTTAGGTGTAAAATCCAATATGGCGGCGTATGAAACAAATGTCCGGTGCCTAACCCTGTGGCCGGCGTAATGTAAGACTCTCCCACTCTAACATGTTGAATATTGACCTTGCGATTGCTTTTTTGCTTACAACGAGGATCATAAATCGGTCTAGAGCCTTCAGCTTAACCACTTAACTGCATAAGGGGTTGCACTTCCGTTAGTGCATAACGGGGTGGTGGGGGGGGGGGTTCCTAGGGGGGGGGGGGGGGGGGTGACCCCCTAATATAACCACTTCCTAAAGGATTTTATTTTAGATGAAATCCACCACAGGTTAGAAGGCTCCAAAGACATCAACAATAAAGAAATAAAAAATGAAGAAAGTTGTTCAGTAGAAAATTAGGGGCAAAAATTGATTTAATTTTGCGTCAAATGTGGAAAAAGACCAATAATTGTTCTGCATTTTCTACGCATTGTTTCACCTAGTATTGTGCTGATTGCTTTAATGTTTTTGGAAGAAGGGACTATTCTACCATATGCTCAAAACAGTAAATATTCTCAGGCCATTTTATATTTTTCGGTTATTGTATAATTTACCATAGGTTCCTACAGTAAACCGCTACATGATGATAATTAACATATTATGGCTCCAATGTCCCTACTTATACTTGCAGATTGTTTTAATTAATTATTTACTTTGTTTGTCCACTAGGGGTATGCATTATGAAGATCAGAATCACAGTAACTCTAATAAGATCTTTAATTTTTGTCAGGGCACTTCCGTTAGTGCATAAGGGGGGAATCATAAGGGACCCATGCTAATTAACACAAAAAAATGACGCGAGATTTGATTTTCTTTGCCACCAATGCAAGCGCAACTAAAAATTAGACGAAACAAAAAATAAAACCAAATATATTGCAGCGTTTATTAAAAATTGCCGGCTGCAAAACAAAAAATGGCGTCCCTATGCCCCCCCCCTCCCTTATGCAGTTAAGGGTTAAGGAAATTTTGACATCCAGTTCTGATATCATCGGCGCAGCTTTCAATTCTCTGAAGCGCGGAGTTAACATCTGGCCTGCAAAGGTTTTAACAGATACATAAAATCTGCGAATCATTGAATAGAAGTGCTAGTTCAGTGATGTATCCCCGTGGCAGAGTGTAAATGGAAAGAGTCCTGGTCCACACGTGAACTTGTGAAGTCCATACTTCAGTTTAAACTAAATCGGGAAAGTCGCCTCGTCATTGAGGCAGATAGCTTGCGATCTTCCCAAGAGGTATGATTGAAACAAATCCAATGCAACACCGCCAATACCAATTCTATGCTGAAGGCGTTGAAACAACACATCATGGTCTACGGTATCAAACGCCACCGATAAATCAAGTAGGAATAGTAGTGTAATCTTTCCGTCGTCTGTGGCATGCAGCACATCTCGGTACTTTCGGAAGTGCGTTTTCGTGCTATTGAAAAGCCACTGGTATTGCAGGACTGGTAATCCTACAAGATTCTATGTTGCTAGAAAGAGTCTAGATAACACACCACGTCCAATGTTTGCCAGAAATGTCAAATTTGAGACTGGCCTATAATTCTTGAAAATGTTCGGTCAAAGTTCTCTTTCTTTATAAGTGGTCGAACATGAGCAACTTTCAAACTCTCGAGAAAACACATGTTCACAGCGAGCTATTCACTATTTTGGTAATGATAGGACCGATTGCATTTGTTGTTTCTTCAGAAGCGTGTCGGGAGGTGGGTCCAGTCACAAGAGTTGTTGGAGTCTTGGTATAATTCCAGAATCTCATCCTCGGTAGCAGTAAAAGATGTCAGGTGGTGAAGTGTTGCTTTTGGTTCGTCATATGACCAGTAATCCACATGTATCAAAACTGTCTCGGATTTTCTTTATTTTCTCAGTGAAGTATGCACAAAATTGGTTGGCAAGAGTTTTATCCGAGGCAGCATCAGGAAGGCGAGAAACTTGACGACGAAGGAGAAGCTGCTCCGCAATCTGCAAATTCGCTTTTGATCTTAGCGTGCACCTTATAAACAAGTCACTATAATATCTGAATTTGCTTTTTGATCAATGAATCCCTTTTGCTTCTGTTGGGTGTATAACTGCCGATCTAATGCTCTAAATGTCTTACTTCTCCTCATAAAATTCAATGTTTATACCAAGAAGTGTTTGGACGAAATGTCACAGTTCGCATCTTTAGTGGAGCATGTTTCTCAACAGTTTGGCTTAGAACATCAGAGTAGCCAGATCATTAATAGTCAGGAGGAATTGTGGGCCAGGGTTGAATGAAAATGGAGTACAGACTTTTTCTATTGATCGATTTTTGTTCCAATGATGAACCTAAGCTAATTAATTTCTGGAGGGGTGTGCAAAATTGTGCAGTGCCATTTTCTAGAAAATCAATTGGGCCGCTATCACTCTCAAATTCATTCAAATGGCCTTAATTTTATGGCACTAGATCCAGGTTTTAAGACACGAGGAGGAATCTTTTGGACCGGTATTAACGTGATTTGATCACAACATTACCCATCAAATCCAATAATGCCACCCTAAAACCCAATAGGACGGGAAATCATTAAGTGACCATTAACCCCTCAATCGAGTATTGTGATAGAGGATTATCTGCGCTCTAGACCCAGTAGGAACCCATATCTGACATTTCAAGGTGTTAACAAGCTCACCAATCAAGATGGAAGCAAACCATATGGCTGCCTTTTAAGTTCTTTAAACCTCGAAAGTGGCCCACATAGAGTTCATAATCCACCTATTACTGGCGTCATTTGATTTATTTAAGGATGTTGTCAAAACCAAATATACCAGATACGAGTTATAATGCTCAAAGACATACATCTCATTACTTTAATTTAACTTTAATAATATTTTGGGGTGTTTTAACTAAATAACAAACACAGGGCATCTGTCATAATGTATTAGTTTAAAGAAAGTAAAAGGAGAGCCAATTGGCCCCCATCTTAACCTTTTTGCATGTAAAGAAACATTTTTAAATTCCAGATTAAGATGCCAAATGGTCAAATACTGCTCACATACCTAATTTACACCTTTATAATAATAATTAGTTGATGTAACTTCATATAAATACACATATAATGTAGTTTTTTACTATTTTTTATTGGCTTGCCATCTTGATGATGAAAATGTCCATCCCAGAGAAATGCCAAAAAGGTTTCTAGTGATTCAAAAAAAGTAATGTATCTATAAGTGCTGGCTAAAGGCAAACGCAATGCATATAGACACTGGACTTAAGCCTCTAAACTGCAAAATGTGCAACCCTTGACGTATCCGGATACGTTGGAATGCATTCTAGAGGTGTAAAGTAACACTTGCGGAGTGTTGAAACAATTGTAACGCCTGCAGAACATATTTTTGGTGGTTCAGCAGATTCAAGGTAGAGTAAAAAAGGATTAAGGGTGTTGAGATCATTTTAATGATTCCGAGAGCATATTTGACTTTTGAGCAGCCTATGGATTTTGTGGCAATGTCTAATGATAAAATTTACTTTACCAAACAATTTCTCGTGCTTAAAAACACCGGAGAGTACCGAGAAATACTTGTCTCTATCGTTAAGTACTTAAGGGATTATTCGTGATTTGGGAACATGGTAGCACCCATATTGGATTTTCAAAAATGGCACCTGTAACAAATTCGCACACCCTCCCAAAAATTATTGGCTTCTGAGGTCCTAATGGATTCTAAAATCTATCAATAGAAAAAGTCTGTACTCCATTTCCATCCTCCAGGCGGTGTGCCTAAACTTCTACCTGACTCTACATCGAGCTTGACAACGAATCAAAAATCCGCGCGCAACGATTATCGAACAGAATGAATTCAATATCAATACCACATAGATTCCGTGTTTGTAATTGACTTAGTAGCGGTAGGTGGCTTTTTAAGAAATAGGTATACAAGTAACGCAAAATGCAAAATGTCACTTGTGAACCATCAATGGGACATTCAGCATTCTATCAGTGAAAGTTGGCAAGTCAGACACACGGTATAGTAAGTCTAGAGTGTGCCCATCTTTATGGGTGGGTACATCCACATGTTGTTGAAATCCACTGGCTTTCAGAAAAAAAATGATGAAAATTTTAGCCTCGGATCTGATGGAACATCAACATGAGGTGAAATCTCCTGTAAAAGAACAGCGGCCCGACCTTAAAAGATGATAGTCTACACCGTGTGGAAATTCATGAAGAAAGGAACTAAATGGACATCCAGTGATGTGGTTGTGGGCAATCTACATCACTAAGGATAATGTCGTAGATCCACTCAACAATGTCACATTGACGTGATTCATATGATCCAGAATTTAGTTCAGTGCAACCTAATCTGATGTGAAGTACAGAGCTCCTCCTTCTCCACGATAGATCCGGGTCTATGGATCATGCAAAAGAGTGTAGCCAGGGAGGGTTATGTCTCCAATAACAGATGTGATTTGATGGTTTGATCCAAGATTCAGATTATGGTACATATCAAAGTATGGTCAGTCGGGGAAATTTTGGTGTGAGGGATGGATGAATGTATACCATGGATGGAGATGATGGATGGATGGATGGATGGTAGGAGGATGGATGGAGGATGGAATGGATGATGGAGGGATGGATGGATGGTTGGATGGATGGAGGGAGGGATGGAGGGATGGAATGGATGGATGGACGGACGGACGGACGGACGAACGAACGGACGGCCGGACGGACTGACGGGATGGTTGTCTGGCTGGCTGTTTGTTTAAACGGAGTTATAAGTTGTGTACTTGTCCATTGTTAAAAATTTTAGACACAACAGGTGCAAACATTAGGCACACAAGTCCCTGACGGAATAAAGCAATAAATATGAAATGAGCCACACAGGTGTACATCAGCACGGACGGGCGGACGGAAGGATGGATGGATGGACGGTATGGAGAAAAGTGATACCCACGAGTACTCATGCTGATCGATACAATGGAAACTGATTTTGAGTTAAGAAGTAATGTGAAACGGGTAAGTTTAGCAGCATGGATGAAGAGCGCCACAGTTTAACATGCCAGAGCTGCATTTCAACTGATTATTTCAAATAGTCGGATTTTTTTATTCCTGTCAGTTCATTAAAAGGTTTTGGGGCGTGTCGATGAATTCCATTCGTTCTGACGAGGGTGTATTGTATGCTTTAACCACTAATTCAATAGAAATGCTAATGTGACCGAGGTCGATAAGATTAGGCCATAATTAAAAAATGGTCCTTTTCTCACCAATTAAAATATTGCAAGGCAAATGATCGTCGGAATAAATTCCAAACAAACACAAACTGAAGCATTAAAATAAGAAAGAAACATACGAATAATTATCCACTCACCAAATTTTTCAGTCGCATGTCATGAGTGCTGGAAAAGGAGGAATCTCTACTCTCGGAAATCATCGACCGTTTTACAATGACATCGGGAATTTCAATATCACATAATGTTGTTTTTCAGCATTATTTCTCCTGTCATCAATACGTGCTGCAGGCCCGTACGCGGGGGGGGGGGGGGGTGTGGCGGTTTCCCCCCCCCCAAATTCCACAAAGGGGCAAAAGGTCAACCTGATGCTGAATATTTGATAAAAATGTACAAAGTTCAGAGAAATTTTGACACGAAAAGTTCCTTTTTCGTGATGATAAATATGTGTTTAAAAATTTCAAAAAGGACCATTTTAGGGGGGTTAGTTCCCCTTTTACCAAAAAAAGGTCAAAATTTGAAAAAAAGGTTTCCCACTTTTTCGAGTTCCGCACTCGCCCAAAAATAAATGACTGCGTACGGCCTGCGTTGCTTGCGGCATTTTCGTCGCTTTTTTTCGTCACTAAGGATCTATAAATCTGATACGTTTTTAAGCTCGTTTGCACGGTTTACATTTATCATCTTGTTCCAGAAATAAGTTTGACGTCTTTGTCCAATCTCATCTATCTAATACTGATAGTTGGTCCTATAAACGAACTACAATAGGCAGTTCAGGTGAAAATAAGTGTCTGCATCCGTTGGTTTAAAATGTATTGTAGAGAGACTCTTGAAGCAACTCAATGGAAAATTCGATATTTTTTGAAATCGGCACATTCCGTTGCAACTTATTCAACATTTTTGTACTCGGACAAAGGTCATTGGGAGACCAAATGTCCAAGAGGGTCAAGTCTTATTTTTTCTTTATTTTGCCATGTGCACTATGTAGTGTCCGCTTTCAACCACAATAAAATATGCTACAGAATCTAAACGTTAAAAGGTATACACTTGATTTTGTAGGTTATGTTCCAATTATATGTACATACAGTTACATAACATTACAAGTATTTATATCTCATTACCAACTAATTTGAATAATTTTTGAGGGAAACAATGTTTAAATTTGTGTTTTCAATGAAAAGGAAAATAACCATTTTCTTAAGAGGAGTAAAATTTAAGGAAAAACTTACATACTATCATTCTGCAACATGCAGGTTTCTCGTTTAATACACATTCATATACAGAATTTTGCAGCAACAGAGTCTACTCGATAGCCGTACGGTACCCTAATAGCCTATTTGGGACCAAAAATGAGCAACAATTGCAGTTTGTGAATAAATCACATGCAAAACAATCTGAAAACTTCAGGAATTTTTCTATGGATAAACAAACCCTAGTTATGAACAAATGCGCCTAATTATAAGGCTTCTTAAATTGGCCTTCCTAATCAGAAAATAATTATTTTTAAACAAAAATGTGCAAAATTAAGAGTTTCGTGTTATTTTTCGTGCATTTTGTGAGAAGTTTACAAGCTATCAGTCTGAAATTTTATGGTTTCCCCTTCAAACCTTTACCAACCCAACTATGAAGAGAGTGAGCGTATGAAAGTACATAGGCAGTAGGTGCAGTAGATCGGTCAAACCGATTCCGTAATAGGTAACTGAATGCCTATTTACCCAATATTACGTGTGGCCTAATCCTCCTCCGATTAAGAGGTTCACCGGCTCGATGTTCATGACACTTTATCCCTTCTTTGATCTGTCTCCAACAAAGGAATCGATTTAGCGTGTTTAAGCTGTACAAAATCTATCAATTGAATCTGGTCTGAAACCTGTACATATTTCGATACAAAAACGTTCATGCAAAAATGGGTAAACACATGCTATTCTTTTTTACTGAAACAAAGTTGGAGCTTTCAGCGGATTTTAGTTTGAATCTAAACACCTCACTTCAGGAGGTATTCATACCATCGACATAGGCCGGTTTCTTCTAAAGGTAAAAAAATCAGGACTATAATTATGACTGGTAATTAAGTATCAGAATAAATGAAGTATGAAAGGCAGGTATTATGGAGGACGGGTAAAGAAATAAACTTACTTTCTTGCCAGTCCAACCCTACCGGACCCGGTTACACCTTCATTAATCGTTGTCCAAATTCTGAGATCGAATGCCCAGACCAGAACCAGTTATATGTAGTTGTGTCGGCTCATAATCATAACAACGAGGTGAATGAATTCTCATAGGTGAAAGCTTAGCACCGGTTTGTACCCAAGAAGTTCTGCTACAGTTCCCATAAAATCCATGTTTACAGGGAAACCAATGAAAAAGATGAACATTGTGAAAACCTATCAATTATCAGAACAAAGAGAGTGTCATTCGCCATCTTGTACTGGTACAAACGTCCGCGATTTGGAGGTCACCTTGTACGATCCATCATTTCCACGTCTTCCCCCTTTGCTTCTCCAATTCCTGAATTGAGTTGATTTTGGAAGTCAGTTTTGTACTGTGTTTATGCTTTTCACTTTTTACTATGTTCAGCGCTCCGTTCGTGAAAACCCCGATGTAACCTTTATTATTTCGTATTGTACTTCAAAGGCGCATTGCCCATAATCAATAATCCTAAAATTCATATCTACTAAGTTCCCCAAGCATTTTTAAATAAGATAAAGATATCATTTCCAAATTTAAAAATTTAGTATTTTTTTTTTTTTTTTTAAATGGGTTTTTTTAATACAATTTTGACACCAATGTTTTTTCCAAAGAGAATTTCATGGAGAATTGAAAATCATGGGTGTCATTTTTAAAAGTGTTCTTGGGGTTTATAAGGGGGGAAATATATGTACAGGGTGTAAACAAATAATTAAAAAAGTGTTGTAAAATGGTTTTAATATTCTACTAATCTGTTCGATTGCTCATAAGGTTTCTAAAAAGGTATAGTTTGCCATATTACGACTATGTTTTAAGACAATAGGCTCAAGAAAATTCAAGGTATTATTTTATAGAATGAGTTCAATTTTGTTGAACTGGTTTATAATCGTTCATTGGGTTATACTAAATAATACCAAAATATGTATCTAGATTCTGTGTCTCAACTTTCAAAGTCAGAGTTTTTCAGATATGACTAGTGGTCTCCCATAGGCCCTGTGGACCGGCCATAATTTGCCGTCTTAAGTGTCATCAAAACGTCATTTTCGGCCGACGGTATATGTGCGGCTTTCTGTACAGTAAGACGAAAACATGTTTGGCACCATTTTTAAAAATAAAACCGATCAATCTGACATTTACCCCCCAGTGTGACCTTGAACCTGTTTTTGCTTGTAACTTGTACTATAACCCTCAGTAGGGCAAACTATACCTTGTGATTGTAATCCTTGAAAGGTTTTGAACATGATGGTTACTTTACAAGACATTGTATAAACGGTATAACCTTGCCCCCTAGAATACATCCAGAAGAAACACCCCATTTTAAAAAATGCCACCAATGATTTTTTGGGAATCCTCATCAATTTTGATTTATAAAATCCTTGGTTGCAAGATTGTATATGAAATTTTCACAAAAATACCGTGACCACATGTACTATGATTGTATTGGGGGGTTGTTTTTTCTTTTTTTTTGGTATCAATGGATGGTCATGACCTATTTAGTACTACCACAACCAAAACAATGTGAATGAAGTGCTTATATGAATTAGCCCAGAGAACGTCGGTAGAAAATAAGTCATCTGGGGATGCGTTTTTTAGATAAAAACTTAGATATTTACTCGCAATCGGACACAAACGACTAATCAGAAAAAAAACACTTATTTACAGGTTCAAATCTGTTTCTAGCATTGTCCCATGGGAGAGTGAAGGAAAAATAGGGCACGGTCCCAAATAGGTCGTCGGATGTATGTGATGTTCTCGAATCATTTCTGATATGCACAATTTCAGTTTTTGGTTTACATGCTCTACCTGAAAAGTAATTTTCTGAGTCAGCAAGAACAATAAAAATCAATGTAAAAATAATTATTTTAACAAGGTTCATTGGCCCATACCAAGGACAAGGACCATACCCCAAGGACCATGTCCCATACCTCCAGGACATGGTCCCATATCCCCATGGACAAGCAATACTCCAGGACAATGTCCATACCGGCACAAGTCCATACCTCCAGACAAAGTCCCACTATCCAGGACAATGCCCATACCCCAGGACAAATTTCTATACCTCCAGGCCAATGACCCATACCTCCAGGACAATGTCCCATACCTCAAGGACAACGTTACATATCCCCCAGGACAATGGCCCATAACTCCAGGACAAGGTCCATACATCCAGAAACAATGCCCATACATCCGAACCAATGTCCCATATCCCAGGAAAATGTCCCACACTTCGGAAAAGTCCCACAACCCTGACAAGATCTTCAATACCGGGCACATGTGCCTACCCCAGGACAATGTCCAAAACATCCAGGACAATGTCCCATACCTCTGGGCAATGTGCCATCCTCCGGGACAATGCCCCAAATCCCCAGGACAATGTTTCATATCCCCAGAACATTGTCCATACCACTCCAGGACATGTCCCATATCCCCAGGACAATGCCCATACCCCAGAACAATGTCCCATACCTCCTGTACAAGGTCCCATACCTCCCAAGGACAATGTCCCATACTCCAGGACAATGTCCCATACCTCAAGGACAACGTCCATATCCCCAGGACAATGTCCCAATACCTCCAGGACACTGCCCCATACACATCCAGAACCATGTGTCCCATACTCCATAACAATGTCCCATGTCCCAGGACACTGTTCCATACTTCAGGACAATGTTCCCTACCCCAGGACAATACTCTCATCCCCCCAGGGCAATGTTCCATAACCCCAGGACCATGTCCCCATACCGTCTGGGACATGTCCCATACCTCCGGACAAAATCCCATACCTCCGGATGTCCCATACCTCCCCGGACAATGTCCCTTACCCCAGGACAATGTCCTATACCCCAGGAACATGTCCCATAACTCACGGACAATGTCCATAGTCCCGAGGACAATTCCCATACCCAAGACCATGTCCCATAACCTCCGGACAATGCCCAATACCTCCAGGACAATGGTCCCAATCCCCAGGACACTGTCTCATACCCCAGGACAATGTCCCATACCCAGAAATGTCCCATACCCAGGACAACTGTTTCTATACCTCCATGACAATGTCCCATACCTCCAGAACATGTCCCATAACCCCACCGGGACATGTTCCCACCACCCCAGGACAATGTCCCTACCCCAGGACCATGCCTATACCTCCAGGACAACGTCCATATCCCCAGTACAATTTCCCTACCTCCAGGACATGTCCCATACCCCTCCAGAACAATTTCCATACATCAGACATGTCCCATACCCAAGACATGTCCCAATGTACCATACACCCAGGACACTGTCCCCTACCTCCAGGACTATGTTCCATATCTCCCCAGGACAATTCTCATACCCCAGGACAATGTCCCATACCCAGGAACATGTCCCATACACCAGGACCATTTCTATACCTCCAAACAATTCCCATACCTCCAGAACAATGTCCCTTACCCCAGCACAATGTCCAAAACCCCGGACAATGTCCCCTATACCCAGACAAATTCCCTACCTCACAGGACAATGTCCCATACCTCAGGACAACGTCCATATCCCCAGGACAATGCCCATACCTCCAGGACAATTCCCATATACTCCAGAAGCATGCCCATACATCCAAACAAGTCCCATTTCCCAGTAAATGTCCCATACTTCAGGACAATGTCCCATACCCGGACAATATCTCATACCCATGGCAATGTTCCATCCCCAGACAATGTCATAACCTCTGGACAATGTCCCATACCTCTTGACAATGTCCCATACCTCCAGTATGTCCCATACCTCCAGGACAATGTCCCAATCCCATACAATGTCCTATACCCTCCAGAGGACGATGTCCCATAGCTCAGGACTTTCCCATATCCCGAGGACATGTCCCATACCCAGACAAAATGTCCCATCCCTAAGGACAATGTCCCATAACTCCAGGAATGTCCCATATCCCATGACAATGTCTCATACCCACCCCAGGACGGTCCCATACCCAGGAAAATTTCCCCTACCCCAGGACAATGTTCTATACCTCCAGTACAATGTCCTACCTCCAAAACAATGTCCCATACCCCCAGGAACAATGTTCCTACCCAGGACAATGTCCGATCCCCCAGGACATGTCCTATACCTCCAGGACACGTCCGCATAATCACCCATGACAATGTCCCATACGCTCCCAGGATGACACTGTCCCATACTCCAGAACCAAATGTCCCCATACCTCCCCGAACAATTGTCCCATATCCCCAAGACATGTCCCATACCTCCGGACAATGTTCCATACCTCCAGACATTTCCCCATAATCCCCAGGACAATTCTCATACCCAAGGACATGTCCCCATACCCAGGAAAAATGTCCATAACCCCAGGACAATGTTCTATACCTCCCGGACAATGTCCCCATACCTCCAGAACACTCTCCCTATACCCCCCGACATGTTCCTAACCCCAGCCAATGTCCTATAACCTCATGAAATGGTCCCATCCCCCAGGATATGTCCCATACCCCAGACAATGTCCCATATCCCCAGGACAATGTCCTATACCCCCCAGGACAATGTCTTATAAACCCCAGGACAATGTCCCATAACCCAGTACAATGTACTGCTGTTGTCGATCGAATCAGTTCGAGAAGCTGTAACCCTCGCATCCCTCCAAGTTTTCAGCCCTGTGTGGCTTTACAGATCTCCATATATGTGTTCACAAAAGTTCAATGAAAATCAAGAAATAGGAAAATAAGCCTAATTAATTATGCACATTAGGTAACTTTAGAATGCATGAACTGTTGTAAATCGACTCAGTTTGAGAATCCTTAACCCCGCCCCCTTCCATCCACAGTTTCAGCTCTGTGTGACTTACAGATCTCTCCAGATATTGTGTTCCACAAAAAGTGTCAATGAAAATCAAGAAAATAGGTCAAATATGCTAATTAATTAGCAAATTAAGGTACTTAAATGCATAATCAGGGGGGGATCCTAAATAAATCGGGATAGACACTCGATCAAGAAATGGATTGTGTATGCACACTGATGCTTCATGAAATCTGTAGCTATACAGTCGCCAGTCGTGCTTGCGCTATTACTCTACGTCATCCCCCGGTTTAAAACGTCTTGATACGTTTTATGAATAATTAATTATGTAGCTTATCGAAAATGGTGGCGCTATCACCACGATATCGAAATTTGCTATGGGCATTTGTACACAGTGACACCCGCCTGTGCATATACACTGTTGTAACATTTAATCATTTCGAGAATCTGTAACCCCGCAGCCCTTCGACCAAGTTTCAGTCAGCCCTGTAGCTCGCACCGTCTCCAGATATTTTGTTCACAAGAAAAGCTCACGACGCCGCAGACGCCGCAGACGCCGCCGACGACGACGACGACACACGGATCATGCTGCCATAAGGTCTTTCCTATCGGACGACCTAAAAACGGAAGAGGGGTGGATAAAAGTTGTAAATTTGGGTCGGTCTGGAACCATGGGCCCTATGACCGGGGATACCACACTATGACCATGCTGCTGGCCCGGCCAGCGATTTTATGCCCGTATGTTTCTAATACTTCTGCATGCTGCCGTTTCAAAAGAGCTAAACGTGCTACTTATTTAGGGGTATTTAAGGTATTTTAAGGTATTTTTGTGTATGTTCATAGAATTGTCAGCTTTCCTTGTAAACTTCTTGAATTTTAAAATTCCGCTCAGGCATAACATAGTACGATTTATTACACCTCATAATCGCTGATTTTAATTACAAGTGCTATTTCCCTAGGGAAATACTTCGAGGTTGTAGTATCATCTATGGGCTCATAATGTATCCTCAGCAGGAAAAACTTTTAAAAACGCGCCTCGTCCATCATTTATTTTTTTCCAAACTCGGAAACATTATTCCCCTATAAGTGATACCCCGAAATACCCGTTATTTCTTAACCCTCGTCTACCGAGCCATTTTTTGTAAACAAAAACTCCCGAGGGGGGGGGAGTGGTTACCCCCCCCCCCCCCCGTGATTTTCGTGACTAAACACCCGCTTCCTGTAAATTTAGGTACCCCAAAGGATAACTTAGAGTGTATTTTTGGTACCAAATAACAATAAGTACCAACATCCCATTATGACTTCACTATGACGTCATATGTTGAGGTAGTCCGAAAATACTGAATATAGGGTGGAAATGTATATTTCGCAATTTTAATGACTCAAACACCTTATTATAGTGCTAAAATGCTCTCATTGTATATAACTAGTCATTTACCATCAAATAGAGCCAAAAACCGCATGAAAATCAGATATTTCTAACTTTTTTGACGAAAAAATGAATTTTTCACTGTGTGTGTCTATGGAAACTGGCAGTTTTGCTGACATGCGAAATTTATGACATGTTGGTACTCATTTTTGGTATCAATGGAAAGAGAAGGACCATGGCTATCTATTGGTACCAACATCAAGTGTCTGTGATGTTCCTGTGTTGTGTTAGGCATGTTGGTACTTCTCTCCCGAAGGGGGGGGGGGTTGCCACCCCCCATCCATCACTTTGGGATCACCTGTATCTGCGAATGGTAATGCTAAAAACAATTTTGTAATTAGAAACGGGATCCCCGGTTGCAATTTAACGGCGGAACTGGAAACGCCAAATTTCTGTGAAAATAATGCCACCTCACGAAAATGCCCTCTACTTTGACCCAATCCTGAACCAACGGAACCACTAACGGATAAGCGCAGACACGTATGTGGCGCTCTTTCCAAGCTACAGATGATTCAAAAAAGGAGCCCTGATTGTGCACCGCACATTTTCAACTTTCCTAAAATATTTCCCAACAATGTGGTATCAACGGAAAGCTATTTTATATTTAGAATGGGAGGGCCTTATATGCATGATTATAGCATAACGCTATGACAAAGCGAAACTCATTCAATGCCCAAGCGAGGATCAAGTAATGGATTAAAACCCGGAGAACGGATACTGGTAAAGATTATATAGAAGCTCGGGAAAACCTGGCGAGCACAAAACTTAAATAAAGACGAAAAATACACGGTCTTGAAGCCGGAGCCTCTCGCTTTCTACGCGTGAGAATTACACTGGGCCACAAAGGACTCTATTTAATATGGATACCAGTGATCGAGCGTATGATTTCAGTATTATTTCAGAGTCCGGAATGTCAGAATTCAGTCTTTATTCAGAGTTCCGTGTTAATTTTAAGTTAAAAATTTCCCTAAATTTTTGGGCGTCAAAAGTGCCATTTACATTTTTCACCCCAAATTTATGCTAATTTTTGGCACAAAACCGTAATTATATATAAAAATGTAGTTACGACCTTCCACTCAATTTACGCTCGATATTAATTATTTTAAGTGAAATGATACGGCATAATTGAACAGTATATTTCAAGTGTAAGGCTTAATTTATTGTAGAGTCATTCGGCTAATTAGGTGTAGATACGACTTTGCTGGAAAAAAATGTAATTTCTGTTGAGTGCATAAAGTCGTAACTGGTAGATACGATTTTGAATGCACTACACGGGAAAGCATAGGTATGATTTGGGGAACCGAGTACCTTTCTTTACGACGAATAAACCCAAGGCGATACTTATTTTACGGGAAAGGGCCTCGTTCTTCCACGCAAAAATAATGATCTGTGCGCCACGGTTCAATTCGTCGCTTAAAGGAGCGACTTCGCCCGTTGGTTCCCCCAAAAGCCTACCTGCCTTTTATTTCTCATTCTCAAACAGCTTTATGACTTAAGTGGAATACCCCTTCAGAGGGCTAAAACATAAAAATATAAAATAATGTAATCAATACTTAACAACACAAAATAAGTGGAAAAACTGAGGAAGGGAAGGGAACGAAATTACTCTTCTTAGTGGCTTTTTGTTCTAAGACGACATTGGAGCTTCCGTTCAAAAATTATGATGGATGATTGAAAATGTACTTCGACAAAATTGGAATCATTATTCATTATGTCTGATGTATTTTATTGTGTCTCAAGCTGCGATATTTAATTTTTCCACTTAAAAAAAATCATATCTCAAAAAGTAAATAAGCTTTTGTCTCTAGTTTCCACATATTTGTGAAAAAATTGAAGCATGTTATTAATTAATAAAAAAAGAAAATAATAGCATTTCTAAAATATACTAAAACAGTGTTTCTAGACTAATTGCAATATCTACGAAAGTGAATTTTAGGACAGTCATCCTTGTACAAGGATTTCTCAAAAATGATTGATCTTAGAGAGATGGGATAAAAAAGCAAATTAAAAGCAACTTCTTGGATTGCCATTGAACTAGAATCATGCCACTAGCCCAGCGAGAACTTGATTTAAGGGGATCTTGGGACAGTAAGCAAAAATAATTATTTTTTTCCTCTCTTGACAAAGACCCCCCTTAAACCAAGTTCCCAAAGGGCTAGTGGAAATATTCTATTCAATGCGTCGTTCAATAAGTATGTTTAATTAGCTTTTTATCCAATCTCTTTAAGATAAATCGTTTTTGAGAAATCCTCTGCTACGCGGATGATATATCAGTAACATCACTTTCAAGATACGACCATTTAGTATAGAAATGCTGTTTTTCAATTTTGTATATTTTAGGAAATGCTATTTTATGTAATTTGGTTAGAAAATAAGTGCTGCAATTTTCACCAAATAATTGTGGAAAACTAGAAACAAAGCCTTATTTACTTTTTGAGATATGAATTTTTAACTTGAAAAAATGAAATATATCGAAGTTGAGAAAACACAATAAAATACATAAGAAAATATGATTAGAGATTCAGTTTGTGACGTCCATTTCGATCATAACTTTTGAACGGAAGCTCCGATGTCGTCAAACAAAACGCAATAGAAAGGTAATTCTTCCTCAGTTTCAATTATGTAGTTTTAGTTTTAGCCCTCTGAAGGGGGAATTCCACCTTAAATTAATCTTTAACCCATTTCGCGATGCTTTGCGGCTTAAATAACACCAAGAAAAGGACTGCAACTCACCCAGTGACAACAACGAACAACCCGTTGAACGATCATACGCAACGATCATACGCAAACGAGGACGCAACGTTGGCAGGCGCGCGCGAGAGTAGCAAAAGCAGTATGACGCGAGAGCTTCAACCTTAAAAATAACCTCAATACATAAGCCGCTACTACCTGTTTCAAGTATCGAATTGAACCCAGGGCTCAGCCAATGAAATTGCTTACATTTTCACAGCTGTTTAAGAATAGTCGACTTAAGTGGGAAATAAAATATTCATAATAATTACATTTAAACTAGAATTTGGCGGTTCTCGGCTTTCTCGCTCACTATATTCAAAGAATATAAGCCGTGGGCCGCTCCATAAAAAAATTAACATTTTAGTGACACATACACACACATACACACACACATACATACGCGCGCACAACGGATTGCAAAGTGGTCCTGCCAGCTATGCTGGCAGCCCATAAAAATACATTTTCATTGTGTGTTATAATTTTTTCAATCGAAAACTCGCAACTGAATGAAATACAAAAATGCTTCTGTAAAATCATGAAAATGTAGATACGACTTTGTTGCACTCACATGACGAGATCGAATTTGACGATGTTTAACCCCACAAAATGCAGTTTGTGGATGATCTCTTTACTTTTTTGCCCTCATCACTCATAAATATCATTTTAAAAATTAATAAAATAGATACGTGTATCAGTTTCTGGAAGAGTTGAATGAAAACATAAAATATGAAGAAACAAAAATTAGAAACAACATTTCGAGGGAAGAAAATACAAACATACCACGTCTTTAAGAAAGTCTTTAAAATAATTCTTAACACTATGACCGGGTTTTACGTCATTGAATTTAATTTGAACATGACATACCTTCATCATCATTTTAGGCAGTAATTTGCTTCATTGACCGCCGTGCATTTAAATGGGATTCCGTGGACGGAGCATAAAACGGACTGCTTGATTCAAAATAATGTGACTCGGCCTATACCTAACCGATGGGAATAGTCTTCGCAGCAAATTAAAGCAAATAATATAAAGGTACAGTCACATAGAAGACAGCTCCCGACCCAACCTCTTCTCGACTACACAAGACCGCAACTTGTTTTCAAAATCGGCTACAGTCTTTTTCAAACTTGCAAAATTTACAATTTTTATCCCTACCAGGGATGATTAGTCTGCGAGTTTCCCCGTCGTCATCGAGACAAGGAATGCTGAAACGCCTAGCGACAGCATCATGAACTCAACAAGATCAAGCATGTTCAATTGGCGACGCCACTTGTTCAGTCCCCGACATGTCGCTGTGAAGACTGCTCGTCGATTGGTCACCTAGTTGTTGACGCCAAGTCACAGTCACATAGAAGACAACCCGCGACGCGAGCCAACCTCTTCCCAACTACACAAGACCACATTTTTTTCAAAATCGGCTGCAGTCTTGTTCAAACTTAAACAAGTTACAGGAAAAAATCAATCGCCTAGCAGTAGGCGACAACATTACAAAGTCAACAAGATCAAGCATGACACTTGGTCAGTTCCCAATCAGTCGCAGACCTTAACACGACAGCACAAGTTGTGACATGTTCCTGTGAAGAATGCAAGTCGGCGACTTATCTTTCTTGCTGTGATCGACTTTAACATCATTTTATCACATTTCCCGTAGTTTTTCATAACGTAAATATCTCGAAAACGAAGTCCGTGACCCCCAATTTTTATTTTAGATTTTGAATCAGCATCAATGAAAATACCTTATATCAAATTTTAAAGAAAATTCCCGAAAGAATTCGATCATGCGGCATCCACCTTAAGTTTTAAAGGTTTGGAAGCTGGCCATTTTGAAATGTGAGCATGTTGAAACAAAAGTGACAGATATGATTTTGTAGTAAGGGGAAAGTCATATTTCTGTAGTTTACACTTTTGCTGTAACTTTGTATGCTGTAACTAAATATATAACTGACAATTCATAAGTTTTTAGTTGTTTGAAGGTGGCCATATTGGCGGCTATCGTGAATTGTATGTTAGGAAAACAAAGTTGTCATACATGGCTTTCTAATAGCCAAGATCATATTATCTCATATTCATTATTTTCTTTAATGATTTCTGTATTATGTAATCAAATATATATTTATCGGATTCAGAATCAGCATAAAAAACTGGTCTAGAAACCGTTGAAAAACATATCTAATAAAACAAGGTTGATATTAGTTATCAATGAATCTGTAGCCTGTACTACACATCGTTACTTTTAAGAAAGCAGTGAAATTTAACCTATTTCCAAAGAGTTGAGCATGTCTTTAAATTGACATATGGTCGATTTTCATGAAAACGGTGCATTTTTGAGGTAAGACACAACCAAAATGTTTTTTATGAAATCGTATGTTTTTTGTTTTAAACATTTAAGTATTCAATACCTATTAAGGGAAATATTGCCAACAACACTTCTTACGTTTCTGCACTACAGTATGCACACAAACATTTTGAACAGCAAGAGAATAGGGTTTATTACGTTATCAAAATTTTAAATCAACAAAATATGCCAACTGATGACATTATCAGAGAGGTTGCTGGGAACAATTTTCATTTGTACGAAGTTAAAGTTTGAGTAGCTAATTGAACTCATGAAATATGCTCCAATTTGTTTAATTTATTACGTTATCCTTGAGTACTGAATTCTGCCTGAAAAATAGACCTTATAATAGACAAATATTAAGATACTTTTTACTAATTTATTCTAAAGATACATTTAATTGACACCATATCATTCCATGGCCAAATTATAGTTAATAATGTAAACTAAAACATTTTTTAAAAAGTTCAACATTTCTTAGACTTTTTAACAGTCATTGTGAGCTGAAGAAAATACTATTTCCAAGTGCCGTATTATGTTTACCTTGAAATAAGATGCACAATCAATATCTTAGTAGAAGTATTACCAAACTTAGCAACTGGTTTGTGAAAGATAACGTAATAAACAAGGTTTTCACGGACATTATGTTTGTATTTCAAAAATATAAAAATAAATTGAGAATACAAGGAAAAACATCCTTACATAATTTCTACACATGTTTGGCAACAAGTTACATTGATATTCGGAAGATTTCAAGCTGTTAAGTATTTTTTGTAATTTATTAAAATTTTTGATGTTGAGTTTTGGACATCATTTTTCTCCTATTTTTCGATGTTTGAAGGCAAATATCTCATAGAAAAGAAAACGGAAAGCATGGCAAACTGTAAATGCCCAAATGCATCTCAACGGCCCCTATCAAAATATTACCGTTTTGTTCCAATAAAGCATTGCTGAAAAGTCTTATTAACCAAAGACACAAAATATCTGGAAATGCACCGTTTTCATGAAAATCGACCATATTGTCTCAGGTAATTTTTTAAATTAGATTGTGCTACTGTTTCTTATACTATAGATTAGATGATATGTGTTTAACCTTAAGGTTCATTACTTTTAAATCTATCATATTATCGTGTTTTGGCCAAACAGAAATTAATTCTTTTACCTTAAGTGATAAGGAACTATATCAAATGATGTTTGTCAGATTCAGAATTTATTTACCAATAGAACATAGCAAATACATGGGCAATACAATGGTAGGTGACCATACAGAGCAGAGCTCGAAATCTATGACCACCTTGTATTGTGTAACATATTTGATGATATAACCAAATATACAACAGGTATGGCATCTAAGAGGGTTTTTTTTTAATCTTTGACGATGGCAATATGACCCCCATCTTGAAATGGGAGCATGCTAACGAAGCAAAATTATCAAATTGGACTTTCTAATTGTCAGACCTATAGCTCAGGTTATAGTTACAATTTTATTATACTTTCTGGATGATCGGAATTACAGATATATGGTAACTTAAAAATTTAAAAGATTAAAAAAGGTGACCATATTGGCCACCATCTTAAATTTTGAGCTTGTTGGAAAAACGAAATTACCAGATAATAGTTCCTACAGGCATGACAGGTAACAGACATAACACATTTTTTGCAGGCAATCTGTTTGTAAATACTGCACTGCTATAGCGGCCATTTTGAAATTTAAGATGGCTGCCATAGCCAAATGATCAAATGGTGCTATCAAATACTTATTGAATTCCTAGACCATGGAAACATGGATATAAACACTGAAATCGTGCCTCTACCAGTCTCAGAAACTGGGATATGGGCAAAAGCGACTTTATTTTGCGGCCATTTAGAAATTTAATATGGCTGCCAAAACCAAATGATCTGATGTTGTTATCAACGATCTTATTGGATTCCCTGATCATTAAAACATGGGTATAGACACCAGAATCATGCTTCTACTAGTCTCAAAAACCGAGATATGAGCAAAAACATTGCGGCCATTTTGAATTCCAAAATGGCCATCATTGAGGAATTTAAAAATATGCCAAAATTGATTTTCTTATTTGGTGAACCATATGAGCTTTCAGACAATGTATAGTCTTCCTAATCGCCATAAAAATTCCAACGAAATTACATAAGGATCCTGACTGTTACTGGGCAGGTCAATAAAAAAAATACTCTTTTTTTGTGAAATGTTTTTACAACAATGCAAAAATATCAATTTTGAAAAAACCTGAGGGTGCATTGTTTTTCAAACGTGCCAGTGTCTCTCTAAAGGTGCAACGATAGATTTTGATGCATACATATATTGTGTCATATGTAGTGATTTCATATAGATAAGACCCCAACAGATTTCCCCCTTGTAATTGGCTACAGAATGCATTGAAAGTGAAAATAAAAGGCGATTTTGATTTGTTAAATTTCAATATAAAACATAGGCTGAATTTAGTAATTGCTCCTATTAGAAATTTTAAATTGTTTGTATCAAAGAAATGTCTCTCAGCTTAATGATCTAACATGGGGATATTTTTGATATAAAGCTGAACATTCGTGCAAAATCAGAATGTTCACATTTTTAGGGACACCTGTTATATGAAATCTCTTGTTGCACCTTTAAATGTTTTTTTTAAACTCTTGTTTACTGAAGGGTTGGTTACCACGCCATTCTATTTTTACGCCCTACTAAAAGCCCTTTTTCTACTGATGCCAAATGATTTAATGTAATTTTCAATTGACGTTTACTGTCTTTTTTCATGCAAAAATAAACACTCGCCCAAAGTGATGGGGGTTGGGTTGGCATTGCGCCCCCTTCGGGAGAGATGTATATATACAAACACGCCTTGTACGACGCAGGAATATCACAGACACCTGATGTTGATACCAATTGACCTCCTTTTTCCACTGATACCAAAATGATTACCAACATACCCAGCATTGCGCCACAATCGGCATAAAAGTTTGTATATCAGGCAAACTGTCCTTTCCAAGACACAGGTGGAAGAGGAGAAGGAAATCTAATTTTGAAAATTTTGTAATATTTGCAAACAAAGATCTTTGTTAAAAACGAACGTTATAATAAGTATGATAAGAAAGGTGAAATTTGGGTAAAATTTTAGACCCTATAATAACAATAATAGAGTTGGTAGTATTAGTTTAATATTAAAATTTATTTTGATAAAAAAATTAATCACTCTTGAGCCAAAAAACACGTGAATTTTCGTACTCAAAAACAAGCCCCCCCGTGCCACAAAATTCTGTTGACCACACACAGCAATATTTTAACATTGTTTATAATTAACATTAAGTGCCCAAAGGGAGTTCCATAGAAACCAACATTGGAGTTTTTGCGATTTCTCGGTTAGGCGCAATCCTTTTTTGCTATTGTCTGATTTATGAATACGATTCTCCTGATTGATACAAAAACAATTATAATCGGCCCACGGCTCATTAGAATGATAGGTTGGGTTCCCTAGGACCCCCTCCTTGGGCACTAACGGGAAGTTGAAAAAATCAAGATATTTTACTAATTAAAAAAATAAAGTAATGAAATCTTGAAATTATTTGCTTAGTATATACATTAGGAGGCCAATTATTAAAAATTAATACTTAAATAAACATGATCTGCTGATAGCATTCAATATAATTGTGTCATTCATGAACCATGCTCTTAACTGTGTTTGTTGTGTGCTTCGTTATCCAAAATCATTGTTAATGGCTTTGTGGTTGTGTTAGGATTTGTTCAGCAAGTTGGCTTACCGGGGGGGCCGAGGTGACCATGTCCGGGACGCTCTAACATGGCCCTGATATTTGAGTCTGGGGGGAGTGGAACAGTGCAGTGGTTACACCCTACTCTTATTCGACACTGACTGCGCTTTGTACGTACAGTTGTGCTCTCTGTACACGGGACGACGGCATTAAGGTAAAATACGAAGGCTAGGGGCGATGCCTTTCTCATGGTTAAAGCTTGCCCACACAAATAGCCCAATGTGAAACATGGAGGGAGAGGAGAGCGGTTAATTCTGTATTTTAATCAATAGCTGGTATACAGAATCAAATTCAGAATGGTGTACCGAAATAAATCCCGCAAGTGCACGACCCACGGGCTTCGAACCGGGATTTGATTGTAAATTGCGCCAGGGCAAGACCCTAACCGAATTAGGCCAAGCTCTCCACACAAACGTGTAAAGAGATGGGAAGACCAAGGTGATTTTGAAGTTTAGAGAAAAATACCAAGAATGTATAAACTTGGGCTATTTTGCAATATTATTTTAATTGGTTATTCTAGAGTAGATTAATGATTATTTTGATTCAAATCTTATAATGGTATTGCTGAGGATGGAAGATGTGTGAACCACTCTTTTTCGGAGGGACCCCATTTCATGGCCATAGGTATAGGTCAAAGTTCGGATTTATTTTTATTGTGGGTATGTGGTTTACTTAACGGACCCCCATTACTTGTGTTAGTGTCAAGATCAACTCCATGCGAAAGTGGTGATCGGGTTGGTCCCTAGGAACCACCCCCCCTTGGGTAGACGGAGGACGGAACGGTTTTTTAGCTTGGGCACTAAGGTTAACAGTGGTTCAATTTGTTTACCGAGGGGAGAGGTTGTCCCCCCCTCCCTTTGAGAATGTTGCAATTCAAAACCTTCAACTATTGTAATATTTTAAAAAACTATTATGGACGGCATGGTTCGGTCAATTTATTTAATGGGTTCCGAATCACCCTTCGACCAGAAAGAAACAGAACAATCGAGATTGTGCCCCAAAACGCAAGTGCTTTTCAGTTTTAAAACAAAACAAATTTGGAAAATTCGTTAAAGTAGTGAGTAAGCGGGCTTGAGGAAATAAGGTTGCAGCCTAAATTTCAAGTGACCTAAGAGAAATTTGGCATGCTTTCTTATTCAACGATAACTTAACCTCTGTCATGACATTTCAACACAATATCAACAGTTGTGATCTGTAGGGACTAACGAGAATGTGGACGCAAAAATATTGAAACGGAAAAATCTATGCTACTCACTGTGGATCCGATCGTGGAATCACAAGTAAAAACGACGCAAACAAATGATCCCTAATAACCTGATTTATGAAATGGATCATTGCATAACAACCTTAAAACCAATACCATCAATATAAGAAGATACAATCATGATAAGATAGTGAAGCAAAAATACAAACAAAGAACAGAATATACCTCTCTGCATTGGACCCATGTCGAGTAACAAAAAAAATTACCCTTCCTGTAAGTCGGTTTACTCTAGCACAAATCGCGGTGTGAGTTTCGTTCCATCGCATGAAAGTTTAAAGTCGTTTCCATGCCCTCCAAGTGGTAATATTTGAAACGTGGTCCCAAATCCAGCATTTGTCGCTTCTGGAAGCCCCAATTCCCTGCAAATAACTTTCCCTGTATCCATGAAAAGCCCAAATTGACACTAGTCCACCAATCCCCGGTGCCATTAAAATATTGAAGACTGCCTTCGTTTCGTCGAATCCACCAACTAACTTAAACTTTTACACTGAAGAAAAAAAGGACGATGTGGTGCATTATTCTCTTAATTCGTCTAATATTCACATGGCATGAAAAGCCATATTGACAATAGTCCCAGTGGCGTAGCCATAGGGGCCCCCGACCGAGTGTTTTGTTCGGTACATAACGGTCCGTTGGTAACAATTTGTGCTAAGAGCTGTGAGCTTGTTTTTTTTCGCCGATGTGTAAAAAAAAGCAGGATAGAGCCTTTCCTGGTTACTAATAACTGCCTTTAATTGGTAATACTTCTATCTAACTATTAGTATCTTTTGGCGTTGCGAAATACCCCCCCCCCCCCCCCCCGTCTTCAGATTTTGAAGACAACGGTAAACAAATTAGGGTCAATCGGCGGCGTAGCGTAGCGAGCTTGGAAATATTTTTTTGTCGTACAATACACGTGTCGGACATTCACAAATATTGCCCCCCTCGTCACAAAATCCTGGCTACGCCACTGAATTGTCCACCATTCGCTGCCCATTAAGGACTAGGTTCTAGAAACATTGCTTTGTTCTCGTCGACTCCCACCAACTAACTGACAATTTGACATTGAAGGAACAAAAGGACAATTTGTTGCATTATTTCTCATAATTCGTACTTTTAAATCAGTATGGGCATTTGGAAAGCCATATTGACAATAGTCCACCCATTCGCTGCCATTAAATCTTGAAGACTGTCCTTCATCTTCGTCCAATCCACCAACTAACTTAAACTTTGACACTGAAAAGCCGCGAAAGGGACAATTTGTGGCATTATTTCTCATAATTCGTACTTTATTCTTTCGCCTTAATTGTCTGTCTGTTTGTTTAGATTATTTGAATAAACTTTAGATCAGTATTTTTGTACTTGGTGTTTGATGTTACGTATGCTTATTGTGAATTAAGGTACGGCCTATGTTCGCTCTAGTTAATAGCCCCGGGGACCGCGGTCCTGTCGCCCTCACCAGAGACAAGGTCGCGAAAGAAGTATGAAATGAATACTTATGTTTGATGGAGTGTACTATAAGTATACAAAAACACATTCTGGTTGACAAACCGTCTGTCTGTCTCACGCAAAACAAACCTCTCTATTGAAGCCTGTAAAAAAATACCTTTATGTCCAACCCGACGGCCCTTCGGCGCATGTGTAGTACATTCGTCAACTTCCACTTGTCCACATCTGCGGAAATAGCCATGCATATTGCCAGGAATGATCTAAGTAATCCCGACACAGATAGTACATCGCACTAGTCACCATTATATCGCGCCTAATCTACGATTTATTAGGATTACTATTTTCAACCCTCATTTCCGTCCGGGATTGACTCATGGCGCAACGTTTACTAACACAAAAACAACACCAACACTCACCAACGGAAAGTCTGTATTTTAAATTATGTTTTTTATGATTTTAAAAATTGTTTAAATTCTGATTTTCCCATTATCATTAGCGTCATTAAAATTTTGACCACCTTAGGTCTAAGAAGTCTCTCGAACGTCCACGAATGGCCTAGTTACTGTGTACACAGAGGAAATACCTTTTAAATTACATGAAGTGGCGCAAAAACACCCCACAAGTAAAAAATCTAGTGGGTAATCAATGGAGTCATGATTTTCTGAGAGAATTCCACTTGTTCTCACTTTTACAAGTTGTCTTTTTTCCAGAAATGCCGTCTAACTTATCAACGTCTGCTGACATAAAATCCTCCAAATTCAACCACCTTGTAGCCTTGTAACAACATACGCTTACTTCGCAAGCCATATAAAGGCCTAACGTATTGCTGCAATGCGTTGCCGAGAAAGTAGCAACGCGTTGCGACATGTCGTCAACGCGTTGCGACGTCGGCCAATCAAAATCATGATTTTCTGTACTATGTTAAAAAAATAGACTCACACGCGTTCTAGATACTTTGCCACGCGTTGCAACCTTCACCCACACGCGTTCGAGCTTCAACGCTTTCAAAGCTTCAAAACGCGTTGCTAAGGTCCAAAGCCATAACGGGCCCATACGTATGCCGCAACTCGGTTTTTGCCGATATTCGGCAACGCGTTGCGACATTTCGTCAACGCGTTGCGACATTTCAGCCAACGCGTTGCGTGTCGGCCAATCAAAATCATGAATTTCTGTGACGTATTTCAAAAATATAAATCTCACAACGCGTTGCAACCTTCGCAAAGCGTTGCGGCAATACGTTAGGCCCCTTATTGCCTTCACAACTCGTTGTGAAGTTACAACGTGTATTGTGAAGCTCTCAACGCCGTTTGGGCTGCAACGCGTTGTGAAGGCCATAAGGTCATAACGTATTGCCAAAACGCGTGGTGGATATCTATTTTTTGAATATCGTCACAGAAATGCGATGATTTTGATGGGCCGACGCCGCACCGCGTTGCCAAATGTCGCAACGCTTGTGCTATACTACCTTCTCACAAAGCGTTGCGGCAATACGTACGTTATGACCCTTATATGCCTTGTGGAACCTTCGCAACGCGTTATGAATGGTCGCTACGCGTTGTGAAAGGACATCCGCACGCGATTGTGAAGCGTTGCAGACGCGTTGTGAGTTTCCACACCAAGCGTTTGCTGAGATACTTTGTCAACGCGTTGTGGGTCGAATTTTTGAAATACGTCACCAAATTCGTCATTCTCCTAATGGGCCGACGCCGCAACGCGGTGCTAACTTTTCTCGCACGCGTTGTCTTCTCGCAACGCAGTTGTGACTTTCTCGAAACGCGTTGCCGAAATGGGTCCGCAACGCGGTGCCGAAATGTTGCAACGCGTTGCGACAATACGTTATTCGCTTTATGGCTTGCGATATCCTGGTTCCCCTGAGACGGGTCCTCTCACCATGATTAAAAGGTTACTTCACAAAATTGAAGCCATAAAGCACAAGCCCGCGGCGCAGAGCACCACTTATAGTAACAGCGGGGAGGAGCTGCCGATAAATCCCATTTCAGACACGCCATTGGTTTAACACGATAAAAGCGAAATCTTGACGAAAAATTCTGATATATACTCAAATCTCTAGAGGTAACATTTATTCTTATGGGGATTCTATAGCGTCATATTTTTCTGCAGAGTGAGTGGTATTAATTTAGAAGAACGCAAATTTTGAGTTATGTGTGTATCTTTGAGTAGGGACCTGGGTGGCGATGCGGGTTTTGAAAGGGGGTTCGTGGCTTGTAACTTATCCATATTGCTCAGAAGTTCAAAACAGCAACATGCAAGCTCTGGTAAAATGTTTAAAAAGAATACTAAAACCGGTACCGGGAAATTGTAGATGGCTGGGGAAGGGACAGATGGTATTTTTAAACCAATCCCAATGCATTGCAATGTCCTATGTTCATGTGTTGGGCATGAAGTGTAAGAACTTCGGGATAAAGTATACTTTGCAGGATAAATGAGTGCAAGGGTTTTATATGCTTTCTTTTATGCAATATGATATTTGTGGAATCACATGACCTTAGGTGACAATGTCGCACAAACTGGGTGCATTGTGGGATGCAGTGGCGTAGCCAGGTGGGGCAAAAAGGGGGGCAGAGTGCCCCTCTTAAACTATTTGAGGGGAATCGGGAAATAAACCTGATATTTATGTTAAATCAGCCTTTTCCCGGATTCAACGCGTGCGGTGTCGTCGCCCATCAAAATCACATAGAAATCTCTGTGAACGTATTTTCAAAAATATAATCTCACACGCGTTGCAACCTTCACAACTCGCTTGGCAAACCTTCGCAAAGGCGTTGCGGCAATACTTTATGACCCTTATTGCCTTCAACATAAATCAACAACGCTTGATGAATTTACAAACGTGTTTGTGAAGCTCGCAACGCGTTGTGAGGCTTGCAACGCGTGTGAAGGCCATAAGGGTCATAAGGTATTGCAGCAACGCGGTTGTTGGATCTATTTTAATGAAATACGTCACAGAAATTGCATGATTTTGATTGGGCCCGCGCCGCAACGCGTTGCCCAACATGTCGCAACGCGTTGCTACCACTTCTCACAACGCGTTGCGGCAATACGTTATGACCCTATATGGCTTGTGAACCATTCGCACGCTGGTTGTGACGTCACCACGCGTTGTGATGTCGCATCGCGTTTTGCAGGCTTGGGCAACGCGTTGGTGAGTTTCCACACCGCGTTTGCTAGATCTTGCAACGCGTTGTGTAGTCTAATTTTTGACAATCGATCAACAGAAATTCGTCATTCTAAATGTGGCCGACGCCGCAACGCGTTGCTACTTTCTCGCAACGCGTTGCGAAATGTCGCACGCGTTGCCGAATGTTGCAACGCGTTGGCGGCAAATACGTTATGGCCTTATGGCTTGCATATACGCTGGTTCCCCTGAGACTTGGTCTCGTCCACTACTTCCCAAATGACCATAAAGCAAAGAAGCCCGAGGCGCAGATCACCAGCGTATAGTACATCAGGGAGGGCGTCGTGTAGAAATCCCAATTTTTAAGACGACGCCATTGGCTTAAACACGTTCAAGCGAAATCTTGACGAAAAATTCGAATTTAATATCTCAAAATCCCTAGAGGTGAACAATATTATTCTGATGGTGATTTTAAGCGTCAATATTTTCTGCAGAGTGAGTGGTATAGGATTTGAAGAGAGCATATTTTAGTTATGTGTGTATCTAGAGTCGGATCCGGGGGTGGCGATGTGTTTTTAAGGGGTGTGGATTGTAAAGTTTTCCATAGTTCTCAGAGTTCAAACAGCAACATGCAATCCTATTGTAAATGTTTACAAAGAATACTAAACTGGTAAGGGAAATTGTAGATGGCTGGGGAAGGGACCAGATGGTATTTTAAACAATCCCATATTGCATTGCAATGTGCCTATGTTCATGTGTTGGAATGAAGTATAAGAACTTCGGGATAAAAAGTATACTTTGCAGGCTAAATAGTGCAAGGTGTTTATACTTTTACTTTTTATGAAATAATGACTTGGTGGGATCACATGACATGAGGTGAAATGTCCGCAAACTGGTGCATTTTGGGATAACTGGATGGCCTCAATACACCCTATGTGGGAGGGTGCTATAAAATTTAGTTCAGGACCCTTCATTTTCTTTTAAATGAAAACTGCCAGCCTAGCCGTGGACGTAAGAGGAGGATAAATTCAGAGGGGTGATTTCTGATTACCTTTGGTTTGGGTTGGGGTGGGTTCAGAGTGGGGTGGTTCCTGCTGGGGTGGGTTTAGATTAATTTTATTAAGAAGAAACACACATTTGGGTCCTTTATAGACACTGTACAAAGGTCATTTCTTTGGGGGCTGGCAGTGAGAACAGGACTATGGAGCAGATGGGGGCAGTGGACAACCCCCCCCCCCCCATTAAATCTGATTAATTTTTTGGGATCAGAACAAAGTTCATATTGTTTGAATTACTGAAGTAAATTTAAGTCCAAGAACATATTCCACGTAAGTTAGAAAAAAGCCTCCAAATTTGGGTTCGACCACCATAATTAACCTGCAGTCTAATGGGACATTTAATTTTGTCACTTGTTGCTATAGCCCAAAGGCACTTCAAATAATTCAATTTGTAATAAGATGTGTTTGGAGAACATTTCTATGTGAGGGAGATATTAATATGATATGGAAATCGTACCACGATGGTCGACCACTTATGGGAACGTTTTGTTATGAAAATATTCACCTTAATCCTATGAATTTACTGGGGTTCTTAAATGACGAGAACAATATGTGTTTGGGACTTTCTTTTCATACTTCTGATCCATACCACTCTCACTTTTGAGGGAAAATTGTGGAAAAGGTTGATCGATTGGGGTCACCCACCTTTAATAAAGAAAAAAGCTCAGTATTCATTGGCAAAATCGTACAAGTCTATGTGACCCCTAGGATAACCTTGTCCCTCCACATCAACATTCACAAGTGAATTTGTCGCCCCATCGTGATTGAAGAGCGCTTGCCGGGGCTAAAGTAAAAACAAATGGTCATTAACCTTTATAGTAAAATACATTAAGAGGCACAATTCTGAATCTATCTATCCTAAAAAGACGGAATCTTCATGACCAGGGACCACGCCATGCATGCGTAAACATGGGCATGGCTACTCGTTGACTACAGTACAGTCTGACAGTGAAAGGAATGATGGTGTGTTTGACGATGTTCTTTCTATACGCATTAACATAGAATATCTATAAACCAACTGCTATGGTCGTGACAATATAAATGATAAAGGCCAACAACGACCAAAACAGTTAGGCAATTTGCATTTCACAAACAAATACTATACTGAGGGCGAATCGTGTATTCGTGTTGACCAGTGTATTAAACTCTGCATGTCAAAGCATTAATTCACGATTCTGTGCCTCTTCATCAACGCTGGCGATCTTCTCCGGTCGCGGCCCAATAATTCTGCTCATCACACACTCCTGCGTTTTTTCTTTCGTGACCTTTGGTTTCTACCTATTTTCTGTAGATGACTTAATTTCACCCTCTATATCAGGAATTTTAAGTACATAATGCACTTTCCCCCCGACCTTTTTCGGGGTACAGGCCCGGTACGATTCTTGCGAGATTTTGCCCTAAAATATGATCCAGGAGCATATATTTTCAACATCGTCTCATAGGGCGCTATTCCATTATTATGTCTGCGCTTATATTCCTTTTAATAATGTTTTATATTTAAGTATACAAAAGAACGACTTCCTGCCGGCTCGGATTACGTGGCGTTTGTCTGTGGCGCTCGGTCTTGTTATCTAAAGGTCTTGTGTTCAATTCCCACCTCCAGGAACAAAATTTTAGTTTATGATTTTATTTGTATTTTAGAGTTGGAGATTGGAATCATAAAAACATCAGAGTTGTGGATTGAAGTAGAAAAATATTGAATAGCTGCCTTATGAGATAATAAGACTGGTCATGGTCCTGGAGCATGATTTCGGGCCAGAATCTCCGACGTGCCCCGGGTACAGGAGACGCCATGATTACGTTGACACAGTGTGTTGACGCGATCACAACAGCTGATCAGGCTCGTACTGACGGATTGTGCACTTTTAGCCGCGGTTTTAGAGATCAACGTTCGTACACACGTTACGATTATATTATAGTCGCGGAAGTAAGCAAATATTGATACCGAGTTTTATATGTGATAGATTTCACAAGAAATTGGGCAACTACAATTAATTTTCGAGAAAACGTGCACATACAAGAGGTGAGAACACCCGCAGAACTGAATTTTTTAATTTTAAAGAAATTATTTCACAAAAATTGTGTACTTCCCAGGGGCGCGTCACCTTTTAAACGATACGGGATCTGCCCGGTGGCCTAGAACACACATTGCAGAATCTCCCCAAGCTGTATCACAAATATGACGTCACCATTCAGTAATGAGAGTAATGAGTGGCGCTCTTCATTTGTAATTGTATACGAAGAAGTGTGTTCGTATAACGGTAAGGTCTATGACGGTAAAGGGAACGGTCCTGTATGCACAGGAACGGAGCGATTGGGCCCGACTCCACCATATTGTTGCAGTAGAGGGATCGTTACACCTCCTCGATAGCGAGTCTGTTACCTTTCCAAAAATACAGGTGTACACTAGAAGTAATTATAGTCCGGCGTACTTACAGTCCGGGTACAACGGTAAGGAATAGGGCACTCAATTCAGTTGACTCTTCACGCAATACTAGTTTCACGCTTTATTCCGTTATCGTCTATGGAGCCCGGACTATGGCTCCCGTCGGACTATAGTTGCTTATATACACCTTGGTAGAGAAGAATAATTGAGGTAAAGTACCTTAGGGTGAAACACATTGGCCACAGCGGGGCTCGAACTCACAACCTCTGGGCGCGGGTCGGGCGCTTTATCCACTGGACCACATGTGCCCTCAAACGAACAAAGTGATTGATCAAAGTGAATGATTTTGGTGTTGCGGAATTGAAGGAATGTTTTTGCCTCGGCCTGAATTTTAAAAAGAGAAGTTAACACTTTTTAGGAAAACCCCGAATTTAATTTCTCAAACTTAATGCCAAAACTGCACAGGTTTCCAAACTCGACAACCTCTTTTTTTTAAATAAGAAATTTCTGTGTTTATATAGAGTGATAGTTTGATCACAAAGATTAGGAGGATACCCTAGCCGAAGCATCAACATCACGTAAAAAAATATTTAACACATAGTGAAAGGGGCTTCATATCCCTCTTAATACATTATTGTAATTTCGTTTTACATATCGAAAGAAATAAATGTAACGCTTTGGTCTATAGTGATCTCGAAACGGATGAACCATGTTACGTTTTATATGAACGTTTTCATAACATTTTTTTTTAAATGTTGCACATATTCCACATTTTGAAGTATAATGTGCTATTCATACCGCAGCAAAACCGAAGCTGTTTTTTCATCTTATGGAATGTTTCCATCCAATCGGCCCGTATTAAATGTTTTTAAAACTGTGATTGCATTTACTATGTTAAAAACACTTCCAATGGTGTCGGTTCTGTTGTTGACAGTTCTGCAATAAAATGCAAGAGAACAAATGAGTAAATCTTTGTTTGCTATATAGATAATAACGAAACATCACCAATAACATCGAAACCTCAAAAGTGAATAAATAAATAAAAATAACTAATATAGGAAGAAAAACCATCCCCTTCAGAGCTTCAGTATTATTTAATGACAATAAAATATATATCTCTTTATAATCATAGTGAATAACAAAAAATGTTGCATGAAAAAACATCAGTTGACCATGATCTGTTTACGGCTCAACTGTGACGACGCAGTTGATGGTTTCATGATCTACATATTTTTCGACTTTCTTTGCTGAAAAATGAAGGAATTTGGTGAAGAAATAAGGTTGATATGAAAAGATTTTCGCGGCTGATCCCTTTTTGTTACCCCTTCGTAATGGGATTTTCACAGTTAAACTTGACTGGGGGTTTTCAGATCCATTTTTTGTCTGAAATGGTGACACATCTTTCTGGATCAGCCGTGAAATCTTTCATATCTAAATCATTTCACCAAATTACGTCATTTTCTCAGCATTAGAAAGTAAAAAAAAATGCAGATCCTGAAAGAAAAAATCAATTGCGTCACAACTGTATTGTAAAACAGTTCAAGGGTCAAACTTTTGTGTTTTTTCAGCACAATTTTTTTTTTTATTCACTCTGTGTATGGGATCACCACCAGGTAGTTTTCGGTTTACGTGAATAAGACAAGTGATTTATGAATGCAAACAAATCAGACTAAATGCAACACATCAGCTAAATTCAAAGTACATTAGTTTCTGCTTCCTCTAATCATTTTGCTTTGTTTATAAGTATCGTTTATTGGTGTATGATGAAATTAAAGGGGTTGAAGGGGGAGGGAACGTGGACCGAACATTTTGTTTTTCGTACGCCATTTTTTATCGGTAAAAATTGCGTTTTTGCCCCAAATTATAAGAATTGCCTAAATATCAGCTGCGGGCATGGTTTGGTGGGAAAAATTCAAAATCGGCCATGGCATTACTTTATTAAGCTAATTAAGCATAATAAGCATCTTGGTTTGGCGCTATGTCAAAAAATTAGTTTTGCCCCTTAAATCGTACTGGAAGTACGTTTAAACTTTAATTTCAGCAAATATGTATTTATGTGGTTTGACTTCTTTATAGCAATTTTATGGAACAAGTCCTTCGGAAAAGTGATATTTTTTCCTTTTTCGCGGCGGGGGGAAATGTGAAACACATTGCCACAGCGGGGCTCGTACTCACAGCCCTCTGGTCGCGGTCTGGTCGCTTTATATCCACTGGACCCTCAACGAAACAAAAACGAACCAGTGATTGATCAAAGTGCCTGATCCCTAATTCACATCTTTTAAAAATGTATTTTTTTTTCGGAATGTTTGGTGATTGCTGAATTGAAAAAGGAAATGTTTTTGCCGCCGGCCTGATTGTTACAAAAGAAGTTTAACACTTTTAAGTAAAACCCAGAAATTAAGTTCTCAAACCTAATGCCAAAACTGCACAAGGTTTCAAACGTGCGCAACCTCTTTTTAAATAGAAATTTCTGTGTTCTATAGAGATGTAGTGTTTGAATCACAAGTTAGGAGGATACACTAGCCTACACCACATGAACTAAAATTTAACACAGTCTTGGAATAGGGTCTTCAATATCCCTCTTAATAACCTAGTGTAAATTTCTTTTTACTGTCGAAAATGCAATAAATGTAACGCTTTGGTCTATAGTGATCTCGAAACGATGAACAAGTGTTACGTTTATCTGAGACGTATTTCAAAATGTTTTTGTAAATGTTGCAGCATATGTCCAACGATTTTGAGTTAAGGATATTCATAGCAGCAACCGAAGGTCTGTTTTTTCATCTTATCGAAGTTTCCAATCCCATCGACCGTACATTAAACATGTTTTAAATAGATGATTATGCATTTAATAGGTGTAAAACACTTACCAATGCGTTTCTGTTTCTGTTTGTTTCCAGGTTTTCTGCAATAAATGGAAGGAAACAAATGAGTACGTCTTTGTTCTATTATGTAATCGACATCCCAATAACATCGAAACCTCAAGTGAATAATAAATAAATAAATAATGAGAAGAACACATCCCTTCAGGCTTCAGTAGTAGTATAAGGAATAAAATTATATGTTCTCTTCATACATAGTGATAAAAAAAATGGTGCATGGAAAAAACACATCATTTGCCATGATCTGTTTACGTCAGCTGTAACGCAGTTGATGGTTTCATGATCTACATGTTCGACTTTCTGTGCTGAAAATGGGGAAGGAATTTGGTGGTGAATAATAGGTAGATTGAAGATGTTTTATAATCGCGAGTGAAATCAATCCATTTTTAACATAAACAAAAACAATACAATTACCCTTTCTAATGGGATATTACACAGTAAACTGGGTTTATAGGTTTTCATGTTTTAGTCTGAATGAGAGCATGACAAATCATTTCTGGAATCAGACCGTGAAAATCTTGTCATAGTCTAAATCTTTACCAAATTACGTCATTTTCCCAGCATAGAAAGTACAAAAAAATAGCAGATCTTGTAAACACAATCATTGCTATCACAAGTTGTGTAAACAGTTCAGGGGGGTCAACTTTTGTGGTTGTTTCATGCCAATTTTTTTTATTCACTCTGTATATATAATCACAGGTAGTATTTTCGGATTTATGTAAAGAAAAGTGATTGGTTGAATGCAACATCAGCTAAATTCACATCACCTAAATTCAATACATTAGTTTTTCTAGCTTCCATCTAATCCTTTGGCTTTGTTTTTAAATCGTTATTATGTAGTAATGAAATTAAAGTGTTCGGGGAGGGGGAACGTGGACCTAACATTTGTGTTGTTTCGGTACGCCATTTTTTTAACGGTAAATTGCGTTGTGCCCAAAATGGGTATAAGTAATTCCTACATATCAGCTGCGCATGTGTTTGGAATATGGAAAAAATTCAACAATCGTGGCCATGGCGTTATGTTAAGCTAATAGCATAATTGAGCGCTTTTGGTGGCGTATTCAAAATTTGTTTTGCCCCTTAAATCGTACTGGAGTAACTGTTTAAACTTTAATTTCAGCAATATGTATTTATGTTCTTCTGTTATGAGCCAAATTGTATGAAAATGAGTCGCTTTCGGGAAATTGATTTTCATTTTTCGGCGGGGAAAGGGTGAAACACATTGGCCACAGCGGGCTCGTACTCCCAGACCTTCCTTGGGTGGGCGGGTGGGCGCTTATCCTCTTGGACCCTCAAACGAACACAAAGCGAACAAAGTGATTGATCCCAAGTGAATGATCCATGTTCAAATCTATTTAATGTAATTTTTTTCAATTGTGGTGTTGCGGAATGGAAGGAATGTTTTTGCCTCGGCCTGAATTTTACAAGAAGTGAACCACTTTTTAGAAAACCCCGAATTATTTCGCAACTTAATGCCAAACTGCACAGTTTTCCAAACTCGGCACCTCTTTTTTTAAATAGAAATTGCTGTGTTATATAGAGATGTAGTTTTGATCACAAAGTTAGGAGGATACACTAGCCGAAGCACACATGAACGTAAATCTTTAACACAGAGTGAATTGGGGCTTCATATCCTTCTTACATTAGTGTAAAGTTCTTTTTACATATCTAAAGTGAAATAATGTAACGCTTTGGTCTATAAGTGTATCTCGACACGATGAACCAGGTTACTTTATATGAACGTATTTTCATAACATGTTTTAAATGTGGGTGCACATATTCCCCGTTTTGACGTATAACTTGATTCAATAATCTCAAACCGAAGTCGTTTTTCATCTTATGGATGTTCATCTCCAATCGGCGTATTAAATGTTTTTTAAAAGTGATTGCATTTATAGGTGTAACACACTTACCCAATGGCGGTTTTCTGCTTGTTGACCAGTTTCTGCAATAAAATGCAGAGAAACAAATGAGAAAATCTTTGTTTGCTATTATGTAAATACGACATCCCAATAAATCGAAACCTCAAAGTGAATAACAAATAAAAATAACTACTTAAAAAAAAATCCCCTTCAGGCTTCAGTGGGGTAAGGGAGTATTATAATGATAAAATAATATGTTCTCTTTATACTAGTGAATAAAAAAAAAACTTGTGCATGAAAAAAAACATCATTTGACCATGATCTGTTTACTCAACTGTAACGCAGTTTAATGGTTTCATGATCTACATTTTTCGACTTTCTGTGCTGAAAATGAAGGAATGTTGGGTGAATAAATAAGGTAAGATTTTTTTTTTTTAAAATTTGATCTTTTTTACCTAACCTTTACTATTTTACCCCCTTCTAATGGGATTTACACAGTTAAACTGGGTTTTTAGTTCCCGTAATTTTGTCCCTGAATATGGTGAGCAAATCTTTCCTGGATCAGCCGTGAAAATCTTTCATATCTAAATCATTTCACCACATTACGACGGTCAGTTTCCCAGCAATGAAAGTAAAAAAAAAGGCAGATCTTGAAAACAAATCAATTGCGCGTCCACAGTTGTGTAAACAGGTCGGTCAACTTTTGTGTTTTTTCATGCACAATTTTTTTTATTCACTCTGTATATGATAACCAGGTAGTTTTTCGGATGTACGTGTATACGAAAATTGATTTTTGAATGCACATCAGCTAAATTCACATCATCTAAATTCAACTACATTAGGTGTTTGCCTTCCCTCTAATCATTTGGCTTTGTTTATATCGTTATTGTGTATATACAATTAAAGTGTTAAGGGGAGGGGGAACGTGAGCTAACATTTTGTTTTTCGTACGCCATTTTTTTACGGTAAATTGCGTTTGCCCAAAATTATAAGTAATTGCCTAATATCAGCTAGCTGCGCATGTTTTGTGGGAAAAAATTTTCAAATCGGCCATGGGGTTATAACTACTTAGCATAATTAAGCATTTTGGTGGCTCTATTCAAATTTTGCTTTGCCCCTTAATCGTACGGAGTACTGTTTTAAACTTTATTTCACAGCAAATATTATTTTATGTTCTTCTGTATGAGCCAAATTTTAAAATGGAAAAGTCCTTCGGAAATTGATTTTTCATTTTTCGGCGGGGGGAAAGGGTGAAACCTTGGCCACAGCGGGGCTCGTACGCACAACCTCTGGGCGCGGGTCGGGCGCGCTTTATCCACTGGACCCTCAAACGAACAAAAACGAACAAGTTTGATTGCATCAAAGTGAATGATCCATGTCAAATCTTTAATGTGATTTTTTTTGTCGAATTTTGGTGTTGCGGAATTGACGGAATGTTTTTGTGCCCCTCGGCCTGAATTTTACAAAGAGTAATATTAATCACTTTTTGAGGAAACTCCCGAATTTAATTTTCTCAAACTTATGCCAAAACTGCACAGGTTTCCAAACACTCGGCAACCACTTTTTTAATAGAATTTCTGGGTTATATAGAGATGTAGTTTGATCACAAAGTTAGGAGGATAACACTAGCCGAGACACACATGAACGTAAATATTTAACACATATTGACTAGGGGCTTCATATCCCTCTTAATACATTGGTGTAAATTTCTTTTTAAACATATCGAAAGTGAAATAAATGTAACGCTTTGGTCTATAAGTGATCTCGAAACGATGCAACCAGCTAGTTACGTTTTATATGAACGTATTTTCATAACATGTTTTTTAAATGTGCAATATTCCAGATGTTGAAGTATAAATGATATTCATAGCATCAACCCGAAGTCGTTTTTTCATCTTATGGAATGTCCATCCAAATCGCCGTATTAACTGTTTTTAAAATTTGATTGCATTTAATAGGTGTAAAACACTTACCCATGGCGTTTTCTGTTGTTGACTTCTTGCAATAATGCAGAGAAAACAAAATGAGTAATCTTTGTTTGCTATTATGTAATACGACATCCCAATAACATCGAAACCCTCAAAGTGAAATAATAAAATACAATAAATATTAGGAAAAAAACAATCCCTTCAGGGCTTCAGTAGTATTATAATGAATAAAATAATAGGTCTCTTTATACATAGTGAATAAACAAATGTGCATGAAAAACAAAATCATTTGAACCAATATATCTGTTTACACTCACTGTAACGCAGTTGATGGTTTCATAATCTACAGATTTTGTACTTGCTTTGCTGAAAAATGAAGGAATTTTGGTGAAAGAATCAGGTTAGATATGAAAAGATTTTCGCGACTGATCCATTTTAAAAACCCCTTCTAATGGTGATTTTACACATTAACTGGGTTTTATGTTCCATTATTTTGTCTGAATATGGTGACAATTTTTTCTGGATCAGCCGTGAAAATCTTTCATACTAAATCTTTCACAAATTAACGTCATTTTCCAGCATAGAAAGTAAAAAAAAATCAAATCTTGAAAACATCAATTGCTGCCACAGTGTGGTTGTAAACAGTCAGGTCAAAAAACTTTGTGTTTTTTCATGCACAATTTTTTTTTTAATGCACTCTGTATTGATCATCAGTATTTTTTTTCGGATTACGTGTATAAGAAAAGGATTTTGAATGCACAGCAGCTAAATTCCAACATCATCTAAATTAAATTAAAATACATTAGTTTCTGCCTTCTGCGCTAATCATTTGGCTTTGTTATAATCGTTATTGTGTATATGAAAATTAAAGTGTTAAGAAAAAGAAATGGAGGGGGGAACGTGGCCTAACATTTTGTTTTTCCGTACGCCATTTTTTACGGTAAAATTGCGTTTGCCCAAATTATAGTAATTTCCTAAATATCACTGCTCATGTTCTTGTGGAAAAAAATTCGGCCATGGCGTTTTATTATAGCTTACTTCATAATAAGCATTTTTGTTGGCGGCTATTCAAATTTGTTTTGCCCCTTAAATCCGTCTGGAGTAAACTGTTTAAACTTTAATTTAATCAGCAAAAGTATTTAGGGTTCTTCTGTTATGAGCCAAATTTTATGAAAAGTCCTTCGGGAAATTGATTTTTAAAAAAAAAAAAAAAAAGGTGACACACATTGGCCGAGCGGGGCCGTACGCACACAACCTCTGGTTGCGGGTCGGGAGTTTTATCCACTGGACCCCAAAGAACAAAACGAACAAGTATTGTCAAGTGATGATCCATGTTCAAATCGATTTAATGTGATTTTTTTCAATTTTTGGGTGTTGCGGAAATTGAAGGAATGTTTTTTGCCTCTGCCTGAATTTTACAAAGAGACGTTCCCACGTTTCATGAAACCCCGAATTTAATTTCCTCAAACTTAATGCCAAAACTGCACAGGTTTTTTCCAAACTCGGGCAACCCTCTTTTTTATAGAAATTTCTATTTCTGTGTTATATAGGATGTAGTTTGATCAAAGTTAGGAGGATAACACTAGCCGAAGCACACATGAACGTAATATTTAACCATAGTGGGGGGGGGGGGGGGGGGGGGGGGGATAGGGTTTTTTTTTTAATTGATTTGTTTTTTTTGTGTAAATTTCTTTTTACACTATATCGAAGTGAAATAAATGTAACGCTTTGGTAGATAGTGATCTCGAAACGATGAACCAGTTTTACGTTTATATGACGTCATTTTATAACAGTTTTAAATGTTGCACATTTCCCGATTTTGAAGTATCAATGATTTCCTAAGCAGCAAAACCGACGTCGTTTTTCATCTTATGGAATTTCCATCAATCGGATCGGCCGTCTTAAATGTTTTTATTTAATGTGTTTGCATTTAATAGGTGTAAAACACTTCCCAATGGCGGTTTCGTTGTTGACAGTTTCTCTGCAATAAAATTCAAGATAACCATGAAATCTTTGTTTGCTATTATGTACTCGACATCCCAATAACATGAAACTCAAAGTGAATAATCATAAAATAAATAATTAGGAAAAAAAAAAAAGAAAACAATCCCTTCAGGCTTCAGTAGTATATAATGATCAAATAATATGTTCTCTTTATACACGTGAATAAAAAAAAATGTGCATGAAAAAACACATCAGTTTGACATGATCTGTTTACTCAACTGTTAACGCAGTTGATGTTATCATGATCTACATATTCGACTTTCTGTGCTGAAAATGAAAGGAATTATGTTGGTGAAGAAATAAGGTTAGATATGAAAGATTTTCGCGCTGATCCATTTTTACAACACACTTTAACACCCCTTCTAATGGGATTTACACAGTTAAACTGGGTTTTCAGTTCCATTATTTTGTCCTGAATATGGGTGACCAAATCTTTCTGGATCAGCCTTGAAAATCTTTTATCTACATCATTCACCAAATTACTCATTTTCCAGCATAGAAGTAAAAAAAAAATGGCAGATCTTCAGCAAAACACAATTGCGTCGCAAGTTGTGTAACACATGTCAGGGTCAAACTTTGTGTTTTTTTTCATGCACAGTTTTTTTTTATTCACTCTGTATATGATCACAGGTAGTTTTCGGATTACGAACCGTGTATCAAAAAGTGATTTTGAATGCAACATCAGCTAAATTCACCATCGCTAAATTCAAATACATTAGTTTCTTCTTTCTTCTTCTTCCTCTAATCATTTGGCTTTGTTTATATCGTTATTGTGTATATGAAATGAAGTGTTAATGGGAGGGGGAACGTGGAACCTAACATTTTGTTTTTCCGTACTCCATTTTTTACGGTTAAATTGCGATTGCCCAAAAATTACTAATTACGTGCCTAAATATCAGCTGCGCATGTTTTGGTGGGAAAAAATCAATCGGCCATGGCATTTTAAAGCTAATTAGCAATAATTAAGCATTTTGGTTGCGCTATCAAAAATTTGTTTTGTCCCCTTAAAAATCGTACTGGAGTACTTTTAAAACTTTATTTTCAGCCCATCTGTATTTATAATGTTCGTCTGTTATGACCAAATTTTTGGAAAAAGTCCTTCGGGACTTGATTTTTCACTTTTCGGCGGAGGTAAAGGGTGAAACACATTGGCCCAGCGGGGCTCGTACTCACCACCTCTGGGCGCGGTCCGGGCGCTTTATCCACTGGACCCTCAACGAACAAAAACTAACAAAGTGATTGAGCAAGTGAATGATCCATGTTCAACATCTATTTAATTTATTTTTGTTTTTCGAATTTTTGGTGTTCGGAATTGAAGGAATGTTTTTGCCTCGGCCATGCATTTTACAAAGAGAATTTAACACTTTTTAGGAAACCCCGAAATTAATTTCTCAAACTAAATGCCAAAACTGCACAGGTTTCCAAACTCGGCAACCTCTTTTTAATAGAAATTCTGTGTTTATATAGAGATTATTTTGATCACAAATTAGAAGGATACACTAGCGAATGCACACGATGAAAACGTAAATATTAACACATAGTGAATAGGGGCGTCATATCCCTCTTAATACCTTAGTGAAATTTCTTTTTACATATCGAGAAGTGGAAATTAACTGTAACGCTTTGTTCTATATTGATCTCGAACTAAGAACAGTGTTACGTTATATGAACTTATTTTCATAACATTTTTTTTTAAATGTTGCACATATTCCACGATTTTGAAGTATAACTGATATTCATAAGCAGCACCCGAAGTCTGTTTTTCATCTTATGGAATGTTCCATACAATCGGCCGTATTAAATGTTTGTTAAAATGTCATGCATTTAATTAGGTGTAAACACTTACCAATTGCGTGTTATCTGTTAGCTTGACAGTTTTCTGCAATAAAATTCAGATAAACAAATGAGTAATCTAGTTGTTTGCTATTATGTAACACACAGTCCCAATAACATCGAAACCCCTCCAAAGTGAAATACAAATAAAAATAAATAAATAATTAGGATGACAAAAATCCCTTCAGTATATTAAAGCATGGAATAAAAAAATGTTCTCCGTTATATATGTTCTCAATCGATTTGTTTTTCGGATTACTGTATAGAAAGTGATTTTGAATGCAACATCAGCTAAATTTGAAAATATTTTAGTTTCTGCCTTCCTCTAATCATTTGGCTTTGATATGTTATGAATAACACTTAAGTGTATAAGGGAGGGGGAACGTGTTGACCTAAAATTTGTTTTTCGTACGCCCGTTTTTAACGCTAAATTGCGTTTGCCCAAAATTTAAGTAATGCCTAAATATCAGTTGCACAAGTTTTGTGGAAAAAAAATTCAAATCGGCCATGGCGTTATTATGCTAATTAGCATAATTAAGATTTGGTTGGACTATTCAAAATTTGTTTTGCCCCTTAAATCGGATGGAGTAAAAAACTGTTCAAACTTTATTTCCGCAAGGTAAAGTATTTATTGTTATGTTTGTATGAGACAAAATTTTACTGGAAGTCCTCGGAAAGTGGTTTTTTTCATTTTAGGCGAGGGAATTGGGTGCGAGTTGCAAAAAAAATCGGTTTTTGGACCGACATTTTAATCGCGTACAACGATTTTCATTTTTTCCTGACGTGGTTCATGTTGATGTACCCTATCAATGATCGAGATTGATAAAAAAAAACACCGTCAAAGTTGGTTTCGGGGGGGGGGGGGTCCATGCCCTTATACACCAAACGGGAGTGCACAAACCCTTAACACTTATTAACAAGTGTCCTAATTTTAAACATACTTCGAGTGACAAACCAATTCAATGTTTAACACAGATGGTATATATCAAATCATTGAATGCGTTCGTCTGGATTGGTGCAGACACATAATTGATTGATTCATACTGAATTCAAGAAAAAATGGTGAAAATGTCCTAAAAAGTGAGTAGCAGCTTCTGGATTTGGACAGTTGAAATGAATCAATAACGGTATATAGCAGTTTTGATTTAAGATTTTTTCTATATATAAAACATATGGGTATAACATAGCTTTATTTGTTACAATGAAGTATATTCAGAATTACAAATACAAGAGAGTTGTTGAAAGCGATGCCCTGACACTTCGAAGGGCAAGGGTAATTGAGAGTAAAGTTACAATTTAGATATACCCTGTGGTTAAGCGATCGCCTCATTTGATTGGATAATGAAAAAAAAATTAATCAAATATCACTGATCATATGTGGTATATCTGTATGGGCTTGTTGCTTTATGAAATCACAAAAATCCTAGTTTAAATCAAGGCAATTTTACCATTATCTTCCTTGATTGAGAATGAAAACATGAAGGAAATAATAAAAATAGGGCCTTGACCACTTTGAAAGCCCATCATTATCATAATTATTTTAAGAATATTATCATTAACCAAAATGTCATAACTGTTGTGGTGCGTCTTCATTTAGGCCTCGTATTAAGAACGGAGGTCAATTTAGTCCTGGTTTATTTAAACCAGGGTTATCCTAAATGAGTGGACCGTGTTCATACACATTACTCTAAAAGTGTGTTGTAACGGGTGAAAAAATTACCGACCCATTCATGAGGATTTTCTCACCGGTTACAAGTTATTTAAGGAAAGGTCCACTTCTGTAGGACTAACCCTGTTTAGCCC
>JAMKCH010046028.1:0-10918 GCA_023653785.1 Ophioderma brevispina | reverse complement strand
CGTTTTCTGCAGTAAACTTTATCCCAGTATAATAGTGCCATCGGAGCCGTGTTATAAATTTCCGGAGCCGGAATTTTATAACAAAAGTTGTAATTTTCGCTACATGAAAGCCATCGATTGGAGCTTAATTATTTCACTAAGTGATTAGTATATGGACAAGCATTATGTATATGCAAAAAACACGATTTGGTTTGAAAAGAGTGCCCCTCATCGGGAAATCTCGTGAGTCAGCCTTAAACAATAACAACCACCTTTTGTGTTTGAGGTCAAACTGTATTGATCATGGTGCCAAATACGGCTTAAATTCTGGGATATTCAAAAAAAAAAAGAGAAAGGCTTTTTTGATCTCAAGTCGATTTGGATACCACTTATAGAAATTGAAGAATCAGATAAAAAGTACTAGCCTTGTCCTCTTTAATACACGGATGTCAGCCAACCACTTCAGGTTATGTTGCATATCCTGCCAGTACACAAATAACCAGAGCATCAATGATGCAGTAGCCTATAATCTGATGCCATTACAGTGAGCTTTGGTGAGATGTAGTTGTGCTAGGGTTGTATATGTGAAACAAGGCGGTTCTCAAACCACAAGTCTCACCTGTTTTTCGCACATAGTCTGTAGACAAAGATCATCAGACCAGTGCCCATATGAGTCTTGGTTTGATGACCTCATCGCTACTTTCTGTCTTAGTGCATTTTTCTCAATTAACAACAGTGAGCTTTGGTGGATTTAGTTGTGCTAGGGTTAATTTTGCACTTCATATGACACTGCTAATGATTTAAATACCACCTAGGGTCCAGAGCCTGCCCATAAAGAGACACGTTCTATCATATAAAGTTTACCCTGTTTGCAAGCAACATCTTTTTAGTCTCAGTATACTTTGGAAATGTGAGGAGAAATAGAATGAAGTGCAGTGGAAAAATCCTTTTTTGGATTATTAAAAGTACACTTTCCAGAAACAAAAGCAAACAAATTAAACTGGCTAATAAGATAATAGCCCCACTACTGGAATATCATGTAGGCCTAATGCATGTTATATTTAGGTCAAAATGAATTGAAACATAACATCTTTAAGAAAACTTTAAAACTTTGTTTTTAAAACTTTTTATATCAATAACAGGTCTTCACAATAAAACCAAACCTTCAATTTATTTAAAATTTGTGTACTTGTGAGGTGAGTAGGCCTACAATATCTACATTTGACTTTTGAGACAGATTGTTTTCATGTAAGTAGCTTTGAGGCCTGAGGTAAGCATTTGCATTATAGTAGCACCTACTGATTTTTTTCAAACAATGCAAGCACCGAATGGGAAAATAATAAACCCGCACCATACTTTGATCATGTTAATACCAGCTCTCAATATATACATTTCCTCTAAAAATGTGATGCTGATGAGGCCTACTATAATTTAATCTTTGTTTATTTCGTTTTCAAAATCTTGTTAACTTGTTATCTTTTATTCGTTAACACTTCAAAGAGTACAATGCCAGGATCAAAGTGGGTTTAACCTAACTAAAAACAGTCACACAATTGCAATACAAGGTGTTTCCAAGATCAAGTGTTAAAATGAAATGGTAGTAGAAATTAGGTTTCTTATTTGATATGCCCCAAAATAAACTTAGTGTGACACTATATTTAATTGCCACATTAAAAGAACAATTTAAAAAGGCTAAGGCAAGGCTCATCCTGATAATAGTTTTTGTGAACAAATACTATATACCGAGTATTCAATTTTTGTTATATATGTTTCACCAACAAATATGTTTCTGTGATGTTTGTTGATGAAAAAAGATTTGGACAACTTAAAGTTTGTTCAGCGATATCTCCCACAAAACTTGAGTCCTAAGAAGTGAAAAAGACTTGAAACTTAAACCCACTGCTAGTTTGAGCATAACAGTTGAATATTGAAACCAAGTATGGTCAAGTGAAAACCAAAAATTGTATATACTATAGATTTTTGGGTTATTCCTCTTTTTATCGTATCGTGCGATTAAGCGTGCTCAAACACCATGCTACCGGTACACAAAGGGAAGTAGTGTCGACTGGGCGGACCATGCCCGCTTGAAGAAGGACCGTAAAATTTTCCAGTTATGGATCGGAGAATATCTGACCAAGTCCAACTATTCTGCCACGTTTTTTCACTTCTGCATTTCTATTTAAAAAGAAAGATAAGAAAAGAAAATGATAGACGGAAGCTTTAGGGTATGTAGGAAACAATTATTCCTTTTCAGGAAAAATAAGTTGAGATTTACCAAGCAAAAATAACATGCTATTAGGCCTATGAGTCAACTTGGAGTTCCTTCTCCCTGCAGCAAAGGAGGAAAAAGTCGTTGGCGTTAGGAAAGGTAATATGGCGCGAAAATATTTTTAAGTACGCCGCCTTTGAGATCCTTCTTTGGGTCAACAACAGCTGATAATATTAATATATGCCCCACTACAAAATAAATATCGGATTAAATTCGCGGTTGGAAGTGGCAAACTGGGCAGCCCGTTTCAAACAAGTGCACGGGACGAGTGGGGCCGGGGGTTCTAGTGCAGGCGTGGCCGAAAAATGAGCCCCTGAAAAACACAATGCTCACCGGTTGGTGGCGATACGATGGACGCGGCACGCCCTTGTAGGGAAACTGTTTTAAGCGGCACCCTCCCAACCACCACTTATGCAAGTATTTTCATATTCTAGTGACTATGCAAGAAATTGATAGGTTAATGAAAAATATGCCGCATTTCCCCGTTCATGTTGGTTTGTTTATATATACAAATTCCTGGGGGATCATCCAAAGCCCAATATTACTTTATGCCAAATATTATACCGCTTTAAAAAAAGATGATCCGCAAAACGAACGTTTCGATCTGAGCTTAAGGTTGACAGGTTTTGACAGCATTTGTTTATATTAATCCAATTGTTCTTTTGAAGCTTAGCTAGTATTCTTCATCAGGAGTCAGAAATTTAACATGGAATAAAATTAATCCTAAGATTCCATCCTGTGATGTAACTTACTTTTTATAAACAAGACGAAAAAGAAAGCACTCTCGCTAGAATCTGGCTCATTTCCCGGTCTCGCAGATCGTCAGTTTATAATTAAAGTTAGTGATAAATTGTGGATGACTGACTGCGGTTGTTCGGCATTTTCAATTTTCACAGGAAAATATTAATTCATATTCGATGTTATGAAGCTTTATGAAATGATTCCAAAAAAATACCAGGGAAGGTTGAAATACGAACTGAGTCAATTCAAAACAACGTTCTGACAATGCTTTGCACGCTTTGTATCATGTATGTGCCGTAAACAGTACCGTAAGCATGGTGAAGATTCGCCGATCAATACGAAATGACGTCACAGGAATAACCTCTATAGAGCTAGCCACTGAATGTCCAAATCCAAGGACAATCCCAACTGTGAATTGGAGAGTGCTAATTGAAGTTGATAACATAACTATCATCTACATGTACCTAGATAAGCATGAAATTTACTGCCAAGTGGTTTATCAGACTAGGCTGCAAATGCAATGCCTCTCTAGGCCAGCATTGATAATGCATGGCTTTCAGCTTTCACACAGCATGCATCTACATTGTAGGACAACAGACAATTCAGCATAATCTTTGCCTACCAACATAATTCATGCCAAAAACACTAAAGGCCGAACAAAATGCCCCAAAACGCAACATCTGCTCAGAATTTTCAAAATCCACAACATAACTTTTCAAAGAAATGTCATTACTTGCATACCTGCAAATTTCAAAAGAATTGGACAAGACATGAGAGACTAGTTCATGAGATAATATTGGGTTTCCTACTCTAATTTGCTACGTGATGACAATAGCCTATATATTATAGGCTAGGTTCTTGAAACGCCAAATTCTAGGTAAAATTTGGATTCCGCAAATTGGAAAAAAAAATTCTCAAATTTTAGACAGGGTGAAAAAGAGTTAAAGAGATACTGGCAATTTGAAAAATAGTGCGCCCTTTAGATTTTACAAAATTGATATTTTTGCAGGGTTGTAAAGCTTTTATATACATTAGCCCTTACCTGAAATGATTAAATCAGTGCGCTTACAGGTAAACCGAACAATTTTATAATTAATGTCGCCAGCGACATTAATTCAGCAGATGATGCGGAAATGGCATTAAACACAAGTAAACACATGCCGGAGTTCATTCCCATGGCATGCACCTTGTTCAACTGGTCTGTGACCTTTGTGGTTTTAATTTCAATGAGTATGAGTCAATGATCTTCATATAATAGGCACATTGGTTGATTTAAGTTATGGCAAACTTAAAGGCACTATCAGTGACTGCGGAATCAGAAAACCGAAAAACTCATCAGAAATCAGAACTTTGCCTGTCTGCAACAAGTATAACTACCATAAAACTCAACCCTGTAAGTGATACGACTGAAGCAGCCTAATAAAGACCAAATCGGATATTGTAGTCATAATGTCCGTACGGACAATAAGTACAACAAGTCATTGAATGGAGATTCATAGCTTCTTGAACACTGCGTTTTCTGCCATTTGGTGTCATTTTTATTACAAAAAAATGTCAAATGCGAATATACAGACATATCCTTCACTTATAGACTCATGCGAATTTCTAATGTTTTTGACTCTTTGGGCGGATCACTGATAGTGCCGTTAGGTGGTAACAAAGAGATTTCAAATAACGGGTTGCGTGAAAAATTTGAAATTCTGATTTTTGCAACTGGTGTAAAGCTTTATTCAACAATACCCCCATCTGTAAGGATAAGCTGAGAACGGTTTTTTGGTACCAAAAATTATGAAATTTCCATTTTGAATAGGAGCAAATACGAAATTCAGCTATGTTTTCTATTGAAATATAAGCATACAATCACGTTTTGTTCTCATTTAAATTTCTTTCGTAACCCAAATAACAGGTATGGAATCCATTGAGCATCTGATTAAATGAAATCCAATAATACACAGAAAATATGGATGACTTGAAATCTCTTGTGCACCTTTAAAAGTTGCCCTTAAAAATTAAATGAATGTCTTATTAAGGCTGATTCAGAGATTTCAAAATATAACTTTCTTTGTGTCATATTAAAAATAGTCAACTAGAACTAAAGATATCACCCTAAAATCTCAATCCAAAGTTTGAGATGAATCGGATTTTTTTTCCATTTTCATGAGGTAACCATTTATGTAAGTCTTATGTGCCATAGGTACTGTGTTATGGCAAAATTATCCAATACGGAATTTTATAAGCAAAGTTAGATTTTCTATATGATAATTTCGATTTGAGCTTAGCTATTTCACACACGTGATTAGTATATGGACAAGGCAATATGTATATGCAAAAAACATGATTTGTTTGACAAAACTGAGGGCGCGCCCTCCTCGGGTAAATCTCTGAGTCAGCCTTTAATTTCCTATCTGTTTTTGGTAGGTTAATTTTAATGTGTGCATTTTAAACAAATCTTTCATTCTTCTGCATGCTGAGGGCCCGATATCATTTTTACGGAAATTGAAGAAATTTGATATGTTCTGAAATGCGTGCCGTGCCGCTTTAAAGGGGAATTGTCGTGATCCACTAACCTCTCGTCCTCCCCCCGACTTACCGAAAAAAATTGAGATTTTCATATCATCTGAACCGTTAACATAGTAATCCAATGTTTGCCAATCTTACGTGCAGAATTCGGGACTCGTGGTCTGATATGATTTGTGCGATTTTGTAGCCATTTTTTCTGGTCCATAACGGACAAATTATCACAGCACGGTGGCCTATTGGGATCGTGCGAAACAAGCAATTGCTCATAACACAAAACTGGCAAGATCGGGATCAACTCAAATTTCAAATTTCGAATAAGCTTTTCTAAGGATAATCTAGTGAACAATGAATAAAACAGAAGGTGCTGAATCACGAAATGTGGCCTTTTTAGAGGTGGGCTATAAGGGTCATATTTGGGGGGGCATAGTTTCAGAATCACTTCGAACACAGGCGAAAATGATGACTTAAATTATGCTTATCCCAATTTCGACGAAAAAAAATTAAAAAGTGCGAAAAACCATGGTGCCCCACGAAAATCCAAATGGCCGCCAAAAATTGGCCAAAAAAATCATATTTTTGACCATAACTTGATAGAGTTTTTTGTTTAATTCACCTTCATTTTTTGGCAATAACCTCGATTTATTTGCCTGCAAGGAATCATTCTATAGATGCAACTTATATCTCACCGGACGACGTGTTGTTTTTCCCGCTCGTTTGGGCAGTTTTTCGGCTTAAAATTGGACTCGCGATGGGGGTGGGCGCTTTCCGCAAAAGTACATATCATATCAAAAGTTTTAAATTTTAACTGGTGGGGTTCCATCACATCAAAATTGTTGATTCATCATTTTTTTGAAGATTAGAGCTTTGTAGCACTTACCATTTTCCATGGCATCAATTTCAAAATTTGACAAAAACAACTCTCTATTGGAATACAACAGGGTCACGAACTTCTTACCGTGTAGGTTTCACATGGAGGGGCATTTTTAATGACATTAAAAAGCCTATAGTTGTAAAAAACCGCACACCCACCCCAGTCAAATTTTCAGGCAACTGTGTTCACTAAAATTCTCTTTAACTTTTTGACATGTAGAAAATTTCAACCATTAGTCAATCGGATGCGCATTTATGGAAAAGCGCCCTCAGAGCTCAATTTGAAGGCAAAAATCGGCATTTTCAAGAAAACGAAAGGCCATGGTGAGATGAAAGTTTCCAGCGGTGATTCCTAATACCCCAAACCATGGGTAATTGCCACCAAAATGAAGCAAATTGAACAAAAAATTAACCGAGTTATGGTCAAAAATCAAATTTTTGACAATTGTGGTGGCGGCCATTTTGGGATTTTTCGATGGGGAACCCTGGTTTTCCCGGCATTTTTTTTCATAGTTTTTTTCCCTCGAAAGATGGGATCAGGGGGGATTATAAGTCATCCCAAATGAGGCCGTGTTCGAAGTGATCTGAAACATTGACTCTTCTATAAAGGCCCACCTCTACTTTATACCATAAATATGTCGGGACTTGTTTGGGGCATAATCGATTAAATTTTCAAGCCTATAGCTCTTTTAGTGTCTCGTTACTTCCACTCAATTTTAATTTGAACAACAATATTTTTTCATGCACTGGACAAATCAAAGGGGTAAGGGAGGCAAACATTTTTGTATTTGCAATTATTAATATAACCTGACATGAATCAAGTTAGTTCTTATTGAAGCTCATAATTCTGGCATAATTGACAGTAAATCATCACTGTAACCCGTGGGTCCACTTTCCAGAGATGTGATTGGTGTCAAAGCAAAATTTTTGTTTTTCGAAAGTGCTAAAGGATTTTTAATGTCGTTTGGTGCATAATAGCATGTCAAATTTGGAATTGTTCTGGTGTGCAAATTATGAAATAATTTATAAAACAAATACTTGAATCCATATCGTTGTATCTCCTTTAAAACTGATATATTAACATATAAAGGGTCATATATATGTATATTGATAGACGTTGCCAAGTATTCAAATGGTAGATGAACATGTTGTCACCCGAAAATACGATTTTCGGACAAAATTGGCCACAATCAATATTTTGTAGCACAATGGTGTGTCCATCAGGGTTTTCGATTAAAATTCATATCTTTAAAAGATACCCAAAAGGATACTAAAAATCAAACATGGTTTATTTTCACTTTCGCTTTCGCTCCGATATGATTTTGTTTCGCACTTTGGCACTAAAACCTAAGTCAATTTGAAACCATGTCATACATTAGCCCTCACCTGAAATGATTAAGACAAAATCAGCGCCCTTAGGAGGACTGCCAGGTCCCAAGCTAACATTGCTAGAGTGAAAAAAGCTCTGAGAATGAACCCAAGAATCAGCTTCAGTTCCGCAGACAGCTGGATAAATGGGTTCTTTTGGCAGAACAGGCATAACAATGGTTAGGAATGATGAATTTTGGTGGTTCTTTTTTTCTAATGAGCGGAAGAACATGCTTGTTTCAAATATGTAAAACATTTTTTTATCAATCTTAATTAGTTTTTTGATAAAAAATAATCAATCACAGTCCTATTCTTTATGACTCACATTGTATATTACTATGTTACAGCAGTGAGTTTAGTGAGCTATAGTGGTAAATGTACCATTTTACTGGTGAGATTTAGTGAGTCTTAGTGCCCAATATGTAAAACCTACACCCTATAATATGGACTTACATTCTAAAACTCACTCACACTCACAGGAGATTTAGTGAGTTTCAGTGAGCTGATGATTTTTTGATACCATTTTAGTGAGTTTTGATGAGATTTGGTTTCTAATGCACTTATACCAAAAAAAATTTTTTGATTCAGGGATAGGGGTAAGTTACAATACACCTTCTCCAAGCACTTTCTTTCGTTTATGGTTTCTTTGGTTTTTGCGACAAAGATCAGTTCTGATATTGAAAAGGTTAGTTTCAATTATTAGAAATGCCAAGACCTTGTCTCATTCTTCTTTACTGCGCTGCTCTGCCCCTCCCCCCCCTACTTGGCTGCCTCAAAGACCATGAAGACAAATGCAGGCTTGCGCTCTCTTTTCTATTTCAATAATCAACTTCTAATCAATCTTGTCAGTCAGATGCTTGCAAAGGCAGCGGTTATTCTATTGCTAAGTTCTGGCAAGTTTGTTGGTGGTTCCTGTACATCACTTCACTCTTTAATGTTTCCATATGGCGAAGTCCAGTGGAGTCAAATCTGGGGATCTTCGCAGCAGAATAACTGATGTCTTTTCAAGCATCCGACAGACAAGAATGATTAGAAGTTGATTATTGAAATGGAAAAGAGAACGCCAGCCTGTATCCGTCTTAATTAGAGGCAGCCTACTTCCCCAAGTGGGGGAGGGAGGGGGCAGGGCAGAGCAGTGCAGCGCAATAAAAAAAAAACGAGGAAAGATCTTTGAATTTCTAATAATTGAAACTAAACTTTTCAATATCAGAACTGACCTTTGTCGCAAAAACAATAGAAACCATAAACAAAAGAATGAGCTTGGAGAATGTGTATTGTCTAAAGACTACTGAAATAGTAACAATCCGTGGATAAAATGGATAAGTGGTACCAATTTTGAATCGGCCATAACTCAGTCAATATGCATCCTATTGGAAGATTTTTTTGGTGTCGAAAACCTCATGAAATGCACTTTTCAGATGTGTATTAAAGGTGCATTTCGTGATTTCAGCATCTTCTGTTTTATTCATTGATCACTAGATATCCTTGAGAAAAGCTTATTCTCAAAATTTGAGCTGATCCCGATCTTGCAGACTGCAGTATTGTGTTATAAGTAATTACTCATTTCCCACGGTCCCATATGCTACTGTGCTGTAATTTCTGTCCGTTTACGGACAGAAAATACAAAATTGCGTATTTCTTACAGATGCGACCGAATTTGCACGCAAGATTGGGCACACATGGATTACTAAGGCTAACGGTTCAGATGATATAAAAATCTTTTTAGTTAAGTCGGGGGGACGAGGCTGTGGATCACGAAGTGCCCCTTTAATTTTTATGGTTTACTCTTTTCTCTTTGTGAAATAGAGGGCGCTTTGAGGGTTTCCTTTTTTATGACACCCGGTATTACGTAGCAGACATGTATGTATAACTCAGGCAGGGGGTTGACACTTAGCGCCTGTCATCTTTTGCTCCTTTACCCCACAATATGGCTATGGCAAAATACGAAAGTTCGTGCATACCAACAAAATTTATGGTCCCTCCTGTATAAATTAACCTTGTGGTATTAGTTGGGCATGTAGGGGGGTTTCTGTGCACCCCCCACAGTACTTAACCAAACCAACTTTTTTGGATAACTTTTGGGGTCCTTAAACACATTTCAGATGTTAACAGTGAAAAAAAGTGAGTGCTCTTGAGATATTAAAGATGGCCGCCAATATGGCCGCCGAAAATGGTCAAATTTAAAAAAGTCATATATCGGCCTAAAACTTGGATAAAAGCATAAATGAAATCATTAAATATATGCTTTTTAGCTTTGACAATTCATTTGTGGCAATTTCAGTGTACTACTATACATCAAATTCAAGATGGCGTCCAATATGGCAGCCAAAATTGAAAAATTGATGAAAAATCCAAACTTTTTCCAAAAATAATTATAAATATAGTAAGGAAACCACAAAATCTTGTGTTAGGACAATCAAAACTCCATGCTCTGCCTATTGGCAATGTTATCGTAATTCAAATCCAAGATGGCGGCCAAAAATTGTCAAAATGGCGACAAAAATGTGAAAATTGTAAATAAAATAATAGTTTTGCCAGACAAATTGATTAATATGGTAAAGAAACCACAAGAAACCGATCAAGGGCCATTGTGAAGTTATGCCAAGCATATTTGTAATATCATTATGCTTTAAATCCAAGATGGTCACCTTCAAATCTATGAATTGCCATATATTTGTAATATATTTAGTCATGCAATGTCAAATTATGAATAAAAGGAGGTAGAGTAAAGCTAGAGTATAATTATGGTTTTGCTAACATGCATAAAATTTAAGCTGGCAGCCAATGTGACCCTCTTCAAAGAGCTTTACACTCCCACAAATTTGCATATATGTTATGTATAAGTTATACCATTCCAAAATGATTAGATGTGGTAAAGTGTCATCAAAAGTAAAGAAATATTTCTTTGAACATTATGAATTCATATATGGTTTTGTTAAACATGCATAAAATTCAAGATGGCGTCCAATATAGTTGCGTACAAAATATACTAATTCAGGGCTAGAATTTCGGCGAGAATCCGAGAATTGATTCTCGCAAAGATTCTCGTAAACTGATTTGCGTGAATCAATGTTGATTCTCGTAAATTTTAGAAATTAACACAGTAGCGAATTAGATGATTCTTGCAAAATTTGTTTTTGGGAATCAAGACTGATTCTCGCACACAGCGAC
>JAMKCH010046027.1:0-12338 GCA_023653785.1 Ophioderma brevispina | reverse complement strand
TATTTTCAATTCCACTACTACTCAAATAATATATCAAGTTAGACTCGCCGATTATGACATAATAGTATACTCCAATTCATAAAAATATAATACCAAATAACGTTTGACTTTTAATGTAGATTTGTGAAATGTTTAATCCGTCGTGAATTAAATATGACATTAAATTTTTAATAATCCGTGGAGTTAATATTAAATTCACACATGTTAAATCTCTACGAATTTAATATTAAATTCACGCAAACACATTAAATTCCACAAAATTAAATTAAAGAGTAAAAATGTAAAATTCACGATTTTGTATACATAAATAAGTACGCTAGAGTTAATTTGACCCGCTTGACCAATGTGACCTTATGAGTACCGGTTTCTATGAAATCAATACTGTGTCACGCTTATTTCAACATGGACTTTTACAAATAGCTTTTTCATTAACCATAGGATCAAATTACTGGGCAATAAAATCAAAACGCATTTTTCAAACAGTGAACTTTTGTCTATGAAGACACCTAACCAGAGATGGTCGGCAAATAATGAAGAGCACAATGTAGTATTTTTATAACTATTTAACATGCAGAAGACTCAAGTGTCCTTTATTTACCATTACAACACTTGAAACTTTATTTTAGATCTAAAATGTATGCAAAACGGACTAAAGGAAATCGCCGGATAAGGAATGTAGGGCGCCCTCTATAGTTTTCTTTTCATGAGAGCTGATGAACTTGAAACATTCCTCCTCATTTTAAGGGACATGTTCAAAGTTTAACTTTTGCCGGTTTTTTCAAAAATCCCACTTTTACATAAATTCCTAAAAGTTTCGGTTTTTATGTAAAATTTAATACAGGCTTCAATGGTCATTGAAATTCAAAATATGAACCCTTTCCCCCCCAAGAACACAATTCCGCGTTGCAAGGAGTGCGTTATATTATTTTACAACATATAATATGAGTGGCATTCTGGTTCTTGGGGGGAGACCTCATTTTTGCATTTTGTTTTCTGGGGGTGAACACTAAATGGAATTTCCATAACACAACAACCTATTTACATACAACCAACCGCATCACTACTTGGTAAGCATTGCGAATCGATCAAGGCTCAGTTCAATAGCATGGATGGGCACATTTTACACATGTACCATTCTGTCCTGGTATCATAAATCATACTAAAATACAGGTGATGTATTTGTCAATCAATGGTGAATCAAGCTATTGAACTGTGCATGGGAATTGTGATTTTATTAGCTCATAGTGTTAGCTATCTTTCTCATGATCTCAATCAGCGCGTCATGGCCATGCCTTAGGCGGGCCCTTGTGTTGTGTTCAAATCTGCTTGTGTGAAGACAGTTATATATCCAATCTCAGTAGTAGTATAAGCTAATGGTATTTGGGTATTGTTATGAAGGGCTGCTCGTGTAGCCTCTTTGTAGCTTATGAAGGACAAAAGCATGTCTAGACGTCACTTCTAAGCTTCCATAACAAAGGGGCAGCTATGCAACACTTCCTGTTTCTTCTTCTTCTTTCTTCTTTAAGTATAAATGGTCATTGGAATGGAAGAATACTCACGCTTTGCGTTTTCCAGAGAGCCTGCCCCTGAATTTTCAGACTTTCTCATTTTTTCTTATACAAAGTGTATTTTGGGGATAAAAAACACATGCGTACACGTTAAAGTAGTTGTAAAACACCAACCTAATGCTGGTGAAATATTACGATGATGAATTATGAGGGCCTCTCTTCTCTCCTTATCCGGCGATGTCCCTTAATCTAATTCCTCAATATTAATTTCGACTACAAACCGTAACACTTCACAAAACCCCATCCGTTGTCGATGGTTTTTTGTTTTTGTTTCTGTTTTTTTTTTCTGTGTTTTTTTTTTTTTTTTTGCAATTATGCCACAGTTTTGAGGGTTTCGCGTACTATCCGCAGAAATCCCAAATGAAAACTAAATATATTTAAATATGCGTAAAACTTCAGTTTTCGGAAGTTTGACCACAAAATCCTCCTTTATGGAGTTCATGCGACATTGCTGTACTACCGCAGAAACTCCTAAAATCGGAGTCCAAATACCAAGCACGTATCACTATACGTGTAAACCTGCATTAAACCCCCCGATTTCGTAACTTTGCGATTGACGCAGACCCTCCAATTATGGAGTTTTTGCGTATTATAATACTCAGATACGTAGCTTCGTACCGCAAAAACTCCTAAATTGACCTGCGCATTTTGACTAGAATTTATTTATGGTTAACACTCGCAATATCTAGTTTCTTCTCCTTATAATACGCAAAAACTCCAAAATCAAGGTCTCCGATCTTTGGATGTTTCTACGTAATGGATTAAATAATATTTTGATACATAAAAACAATATCGTATTTTCTGCGTATCAGCTGAAAATATTCCCAAATTGGAGACCCTGCGCCCGCTGCAAAACCGGAACTAGGAGTTCTGCTATGTTTAAATATTTTCTTATAATTTAAAATTCTAACTCGGAGTATTCGCCAAACGAGTGTATGTTCCTACCGGCTCATCACGTATTCCACGTTTCTGTCCAACAAATTACTATCCTCAAGACTCAATAGATGGACTGTGGAAGCCATACAAATCGTTCAATTTTAAGAAGTTAGTGTTTATAACATGGGACTTTCGTCAATTTGTCTGTAAAGCTCCGTACGCTCTGGCAGGCTCCGTCAGCTCCGTCATTTGGGCTCTTCTTGGGCGACTTCTTAGCTTTGTCGCGCATCAATCGCTGACGGAGCGCTGAGAAGCAACTCCATTCAAAATACATTGCATGGCAAATATGTCCTCCGGTAAATGGTCTCTATGTAGGTTGAATCTTTGTTTTGTCCTAACGGAGGTGACGGAGCTTTTCAGTCATATCAAGCTTCACACTTTATAATATCCATAAATACTGAAAGTTTATAACATTGGAGGAACCGCAGCCAAACTCGATTGAATCCCAGGGAATTGATCATTGAAAAGAACCTGTAAATTACACAGACACTTTACAAATGATTTTTTGTAACATTATACTGAACAAAAAAAAACTATCTAAGTTTCTTTGTGTTCATTTTTCGATAGAGTGCCCTGCATAAATAATGTATAATATAAATTTAAAAGGAATAATGAATTTATTAAATTGTAATTAAATCATAAATATATAGCTATATATTATATGGGCCGCCGGAGGGTCTGCATCACAACCGCGAAGACCCGAAGTCGGAGGTTTTGGTTACGTTTAAATATAGTAATATTTTTTTCCGGAGTTTTCTTGAGGGATAGTAAAACTCCTAATTGCCATTTAGGGTTTTCGGTGGGCGCAAACTTCCAAAATCGGAGGTTCCGCACGTTTTAAATTTCTTGATAAATCAATTCTGATATAACTTGATCGTTATATATTTGTTGCATTTAAGGTTATAAAATTATCTTGTAAACCATCAACAGTGTGTATTAAAGTAAAATCAACTAGCGCGAAGAAGTAATTTCACCTATTTCAAGCCCTCAACTTGTAAAGATATTTTCAATTCTCACTACGATCAAATAAGATCAAGTTAACTCGCCGATTATGACATAATGTTCTACTCTACTCCATTCATTAAAAAATATAATACAAATAACGTTTGAATTTAATGTTAGATTCGGAAAATGTTTAATTTCGTTAATTATTGATTTAACTGTTTAATCCGTGAGTTAATATTAACTCACAAATGTTAATCCTACTAATTTAATATTAAATTCACGCATAAAACATTAATTCCACAAAATTAATAACGAGTAAAAATTAATTCCCGAATTTTATGTAGTGTACATAAATAAGACAGCATAGTTCATTACACCACCCGCTTGACCATTTGACCTTATGAGTAACGGTTTCTATAATCAATCTGGTAACGCTTATTTCAACATGACTTTTTCATAGCTTTCATTAACAATAGGAAAGCAAATTACTGGGAAAACACTGGGCAAAAAATCAAACTGCATTTTTTCAAACAGTGATACTTTGTCTACTAGGGAGACACCTAACCAGGAGATGGTCGGCAATATGAAGAGCCAATGTAGTATAACTATTTAACATGCAGAAGACGCCAAGTGCTTATATTACCATTACCCACTTGAACTTATTTTAGATCTAAATGTAAATGCAAGGACTAAACTTCCAAATTCTCATATTCTTTTCGACTACAAAACGTAACCTGCACAAAACTCCGTTTTCGATGGTTTTTTGTTTTTGTTCTGTTTTTTTTCTGTGTTTTTTTTTTTTTTTGCAATTATTCCACAGTTTTTGAGGTTTTCGCGGACTATCCGCATAAACTCCAAATTGAAGGAACTAATAATATTTTAAAATATGCGTAAAACTTCAGTTTTCGGAAGTGTGACCACAAATCCTCCCGTTTATGGAATTCATGCGTACTATCCGCAGAAACTCTAAAATCGGGAGTACAAATACAAGCAAGTATCAATGAATTTTAAAACATCATAAAACCTCCATTTCGTACATTTTGCGATGGACGGAGACCCTCCAATTATGGAATTTTTGCTTATTTACACAGATACGTAGCTTCGTACCGCAAAAACTCCTAAATTGAACCTGCGCATTTTGACTAGAATTATTTCAAACACTCCAATATAGAGTTTCTTCTTCCTTCTCCGTATAATACGCAAAACTCCCAAATCAGAGGGTCTCCGATATTGGAGGTTCCCACGTATGGTAAATATTTTGATACATAAAAAAAAAACATATTGTATTTTCTGCGTATAAGACAACATTCCCAATCGGAGACCCTAAGCGCCCCTGCACAACTCGGAAATCGAGTTCTGTCCATGTTTTACATATTTTTACTTAATTTAAAAATCTACATCGGAGTATTCGCCAAACGAAGTGTGATGTTCCTCCCCTCCGGCTTCATCATCGTATCCAGTTTCTCCTGTTCGCAACAAATTACTAACCTCAGACTCAATATATGGACATGTTGGCAGCCCATAAAAATCGCTTCAAATTTTAAGAAATTAGTATTTGTAACATTGGACTCCGTCAACTTGTCTGTAATGCTCTGTCACGCCCTCTGCGCTCCGTCAGGCTCCGTCATTTGGGGGGCTCTTCGTGGGCGACTTCTTTTGTTCGCCGCACATCGCTGACGGAGCGCTGGACGAAGAACTAACCATTCAAATGCATGCTGGACAATCTTTGCTCCGGTAATTGGGGGCTCATTGAGGTGAATCTTTTTTGTTTGTCGTAACGGAGGTGACGGCGCTTCTCATCTTATCAATCTCACACTGCTAAATACTAAAGTTTCATATACATGTACTGGAAAATATATTGAGGAGACTACTGCAGTCCACTTGGATTGAACCCAGAGGATTGATCATTGAAAGGGAACGGTAAGCTTAACGAAGACACAATTTACATGAGTTTGTACCATATAGTTATACTGAAACACAAAAAGAACTTAATAATTCTTTGTTTCTCGCATAAGAATTTTTTTAATGAATATAATTTATACTATTGTAATAAATGTATGCAATTGAGAATATCCAATTTTTATGTATTAACAATAAGTAAATTGAACACAGTAAGAAAATTGTTTCTTTTTGTTTACGTCCATGCATTAAATTATAGGCATTACTGATGAGCGTATAGCGACAGTTTATTTTGGTTAAAAATGGTCACATAATGAATTTTTTGCTGACGTTTTGGATGGCTCTCGGATGTATGGATGTTCCTATTTTTACTACTCCTTTGTTTTCGTGGTTATGATCAATGATGGCCTACTGAACCAAAATCATCTCTTTGGTTAGAATGTACAAAAAATCATGATTTTCAAAGAAAAGTATATAGATCCTTTGGATATTTTCTGGGTGGTTCCTGGTGATTTCAGCTCTTTTGTGCATCATAGTTTATGGGCAAATTGTCTGGACTGTTCTATCCGATTCGCTATTGGGTTTAAAAAATGGTCGAAGTACTATTTTTAAACATAGTAACTGTACAAAAACGTTTGGATGGTTTCCCGTATGGTATGGATGGTTCCCTGATGTATGGATGGTTCCCGTTTTTTTTTGAACTCCTTTTGTGTTTCAATGGTTGATTGACATCAATTACCTGACCCAAAAATCGCATTTGGTTTGAGAATGGTAAAAAATCACAATTTTCAAAAGCAAAAGTAGATACTTTTTTTCGATGGTTTCTGTGTGGTTCCCGGTGTTTTCGGCTCCTTGTGTATCAATATTAGGGCATTGCCTGGGACTCCGATCAGCTATTTAGGTTTAAAAAACGGGTCAAAATATTTTTTTAAAGAAGTTAACATTTGTGGATGTTCCCAGATAATGTCTGGGGTGTTACTGGTGTTTTGTCGGTTTCCTTTGTGTCTCATAGTTAGGCATTGCCCTGGACTCCGATTCACTTTTGGTTTTAAAATGGTCCAAATAATATTTTTAAACAATCGTACTGTTAACAATACACTTTTTGATGGTTCCCCCGGATTGTATGGTGGGTTCCCGTTTTTTAACTCCTTTGTTTTTTCAATGTTGAGGAACAATTACCTGAACTCAAAATCAGCTTATTTGGTTGAGGATGGTAAAAATTCAACGATTTTCAATAAAAGTAGATATTTGAATGGTTCCCCAAAAAGATATTTCTGGGTGGTTCCGCGGTGGGGGTTTTTTTTTGGCTACTTTTGTGTTTCAATGGTTGAACATTACCTGAACCAAAAATCAGCTATTTGTTTCAGAATGGTATACATCAGATTTTCAAGAAAAGTATATTACGTTGAATGGTTCCCAGATAAGTTCTGGTGTTCCCGGTGTTTTTGGCTACTCTTTTGTGTTTCAATGGTTGACAATTACTGCAAAACCAAAATCAGATATATTTGTTCAGATGTGTTCAAAAAATCGACGTTTTCAAAGAAAAGTAGATACTTTCGATGGTTTCTGGGTGGTTCCCTGGTGTTTTCTGCTCCTTTTGTGTATCAATAGTTATGGCATTTCCTAGACTCCGATTCAGCTATTTAGGTTTAAAAAGGTCAAAATCATTTTTTTGAAAGAAAAGTAAACATTTTTTTGGATGGTTTCCCAGAATAATTTCCTGGTTGTTCCTGGTGTTTTCGGCTCCTTTGTGTATCAGTAGTTATGGGCATTGCCTTGACTCCGATTCAGCTATTTATGGTTTAAAAAAGGGTCAAAATATTTTTTAAAGAAAGTTAACATTTTGGATGGTTCCCATAATTTCTGGGTGGTTCTGGTGTTTTCGCTCCCTTGGTGTATCATTAGTTATGGGCATTGCCTGTACTCCGATTAATCGCTTTTGGTTCAAAAATGGTAAAAATAATTTTTTAAAAGTAAAAGGTTACATTTTTGGATGGTTGTAGGCCTCTTGTGTTTTTGGCTTCCTTTTGTGTATCAATGTTGTTGAAACCCAAATCGGTCATTTCATTCCAAAATGTAACAAATAGTTATTTCTAAACAAATAGCACTATTCGATGGTTCTCGATGTTTCAAGATGTTTTCGGTTCTTTTATATCAATAGGCTATTGAGCATTGCGTGCAACCCAATTGGCTATTTTGGTCCCAAATTGTCAAGTAATGATTTAAAAAACAAGGAATTAACACTTGGATGGTTTCTGGATCTGGATGGTTCCCCGGTGTTTTTTGCTCCTTTGTTGTACCAATGGTTGTTGAGGTTGTTTGCACCTAAATTGGCCCATTTTTGGTCAAGATGGCAAATAATGATTTTTTTTAAAAAAGTTTACATTTTGGATGGTCCCAGAATGTGTTTCTGGATTGTTTCTGTATTACTATTTTTTTTGGGGGGGGGTAATTTTTTTATTTTTTTAGTAAAATAAATATTTTTTAAAAGAAATTGGCGGACATTTGGGATGTTTCCCAGATGGTTTCTGGGTCGTTCTCAGTTGTTTTTCAGCTCCTTTGTGTATCAATGGCTTGTTCAGATTGTCTGCAACCCCGGATCGGCTGTTTTGGTCAAATATGATTTTTTTAAAGAGAAAAGTGGACAACTTTGGATGGGTTTCCACACTGTTCTCGATGGTTCCCTTGTGTTCTCAGCATCTTGTGTTTCACTGGTTGATGAGCATTGCGCCTGGACCCCCGAGTACACTTTTTTGGTTCAAAATAGTTTTTTAAACCTAGCGACCTTTGGATTGGTTCCCTAGTTGTTTTTCTGATGGTTCCCTCCCGGTGTTTTTCAAACGTCTTTGTGTATCAATGGTTATTGAGCATGTGCTTGGAACTAAAATCATCCATTTCAGGTCCCCCCCCAAAAATTGTCAAAATAATTAATTTTTAAAAAAACAAAAGTAGACAATTGGATAGGTCCCGGATGTTTTCTTGATGGTTTCTGGTATTTTCAGCTCTTGGTGGCGTAATTTAGCATTACGACTTAAGTGTATGGAAGAAAGGTATAGACCTCACACATTGGTTTGTTGTCTTGCATTAGAATGCACAATTATTTCAGCAAAATTACATTGAGTGCTTTGAACCTACAAAAAGTTCTTTTCCAGCTAATGGAATAAAGCACAATGATACAGAGTATGGAATGCTCCCTTGCATCCCCACTTTATGGGCTGTGGCCTTCAGACCCTTTTGGGGGACATCACAATGATATGCTCCCAAGATTTGCCGCCCCCAGTTCGAAGATGCTAGATCCGCCACTGCCTATGAATAATTTGTAAATATTGATTATCGCTAGCTGAATTCGGGGGAAGGAGTGGCGCAGCGTTCTTCCCTCGCCTTTTTTTTACGCATGAGGTCTTCGGGTTTCAATCCCGGCAGGTGCTCAAATTCTCAGGTGCTTTATTTATGTGAATTTTCTTTTCTTCTCTGATCCATACTCGTTCCCGCAGGTTTTCTCGGTTACTCCTTTCCTCCTCCTGCTTCTAAAATGAGCTTCTTCTGCGCATAAATCTTTCTGGTATTATGGTTTCTCTGAATGTTGCTGAGCGCCTTTCCAATGGCTGCCGCATTGCAAACAGCGGCTTGATCACGTTTACGTGGATATGTCGCGTGTTTAAAAATACAATTATTATTATATTATTATTGAATTCAAAGACGTCCTAATGCTGATAGGCCTAATGCTTACTCTAAAATAGACCTTGACATTTTTCTGCATATCTATGATCTATCTATATTTGCATGTATGTTAACATATTAACTTGTTCTATTACCCACCATATATAACACATATAGCTTCATGTATATACTATAGTCGACTCTGATCTGTTACTCAAATCATGTGCTCAAATTTCTGAACCAATGGACGTGCAAAAACACAATATATTGATATGCAGACTGGGACAATTATGGCCAAGAGGGCTCAAAGCCTTTTTGTGGCCCTTCTTTACAGGACTATACTAAGCAGTAAAAGAAGCTGAATTAATTTAAGCCAAGACATTCACATGCCACACACCCATCAAATAGTTTCACACACTCACACTCACTCAACTTCAACAAGATAGAGCAATTATGGTAATTGTTTAAATGGCTTAAAATGACCCACTCCAAATAGGTATGTCATTACTTTCAAGAGGTCTGGATTTTGGCTAGTAGCTTTCCAGAGCATGCCAGAGGCATTAATAGCATGCAAGCATTTTCCAGAGAAAGCCTGAGTATAATTTATCTGCCTGATAGTGACGGATGCTTCCAGCATTCCATAAAGAAAGCGCTGGACTCTATCAGGACTCAATCAGGACTGGATCAGGAATTGGAACAGTGCATTTTTTTTTTTGCTAGGGTATCACTCTTTCACTGATCATTCTTGGTTTTTAGCTCTGTGCTTAATTTATAAATTGCAAGCACAAAAGCTAAGCAGTCTTGTTTGGCTTGTCTTGCTTTCCTTCCACAAGTTATAGCCTATTATACGTCTTATAGATGAACTCCAGATAACTGGCTCACAGGAGGGTCCCGTGGAGTGCCAATTGGTGTGACATTTATTTTTTGAATCGGAATAAATTGCTATATCATGTGGTCGCTGTTCTGTGGGCAGTTCACGATCCATATAAATGGTCACACAATTGGCAGTCATATCTGGTGCAAGCCTTCCTGAAAATGTGCATTAATTATGCAAATAAGTTAATACTTTAATTAGTCATTTTTTTTTTTTTTTTTGTTTTTTTTTATTTTTTTTTTGTTTTTTTTTTTTTTTTTTTTTTTTTTTTTTTTTTTTATTTCTAAAACATTTATTTTTTTTTTTTTTTTTTTTTTTTTTTTCTTTTTTTTTTTTTTTTTTTTTTCTTTTTTTTTATTTGTATTTTTTTTATTGTTTTTTTTTTTTTTTTTTTTTTTTTTTTAATGTTTTATTTTTTTATGTTATTTTTTTTTTTTTTTTTTTTGCGCCCGAAATATAATTAAGTTGAGAACTCATCAACACTCTTATTTCCAACAAGTGAAGTAAATTGCATACCATTACGAAACTCAGATAAACCTCCCCCAAAACAATTTTACAAAAGCAAACAGAACAAAGAAACAGGATACACCCCCCCCCCCCCCCCTCCCCCCCCCCCCCCCCCCCCCCCCCCCCCCCCTCCTCCCCCCCCCCCCCCCCCCTCCCCCCCCCCTTACCCCCCCCCCCCCCCCCTCTGGACCGAAATGCGATTACTAGGTCTCTTCAGACAAAGTTCTGGTGAAACCCACAGGTATTCAAATTCCTTTGTTTTTTGGCTTATAATGAGCTAATAACCTAAGAAAATAACGTCTTAAAGGCTGACTCAGAGATTGAAATATATTTTTTGTTTAGTAATAAAAAAAAATAATCATCTAGAACTAACGATAATCACCAAAATGCTTAATTCCAAAGCTAGAGATGAATCAGACTTTCGTTTCATGCAGTAATATTTATGCCTGAGAATAAGAGCGCCATAGGTTACCGTGTATAACAAAAAATTTCTGGATCCGGAATTGTATAACAAGTTGTGATTTTCTATACGAAGGACTTCGATTTGAGCTGGTTATTCACACAGTGATTAGTATATGGACAAGCATTATGTATATGAAAGAACACGAATTGATTGAAAAAATGAAGTGCGCCCTCATTGGGAAATGTCTGAGTCAGCCTTTAAACTTTATGAAAGTAGGGGCCTTGTTCTCAAGACCTTTATTTCAAATACATCATTAAACCAGACTTTTGAACAGAATCAAAAGCATGCTCTGACTTTTATTACACTTAGCAAAATCCAAGAAGAAGAAAAACAAAGTGGAAAAACAATCTGTGCGCTCACTAGGCTAGAATTTAAAAACACTGTAACGTACCTTGGACGCCCATGATTTGGTGCCCGCCGACAAGTCTGAGAGTAGCGTGCCTGTCCTGGCCTTTTCCCTGGTTGTTTAATTATGAATCGTTCACAGTCTGAGCGATTCTTGTGGCTGTCAACAACAAATTAACAATTTCTGGATAGTGGTGTCTAAATGGTTGGAACAAAATCACATCCAATGATTATGGTCGAAAAGTGGCACTTGGCAATTGAGACAGGCGGACCTGAGAACTTGCGCATTATGCAGCCATTCATTACTGTAAGAAAGTGCTAATGTGCATACAAATTATGAATAAAACATCAATTATTTTCAGGGTATGTATTCCAACATTGTAATTCAATACATTTGAGCATAAAATATGAACTAGTGGCTTGAACAGATATACATGAAGGACCTGAAAAAAAGTAAGGTGCAACAAGAGATTTTTGAGGTACCCAAATATTGTGTCATAATAGTAATTTGCATAGATGAATAGACACTCTATTATATTTCTACCTAGTATTTGGCTACAGAAAGTTCTTAAAGAGCGGAAAAGGGTGATTCTGATTTCAAATAAAAAAATAGGCTGAATTTCGTATTTGCTCCTATAGAAAAGAATTTCAAAATTTTGTTACAAAGAAACATTTCTCAGCTTAATCCTTTAAGAGGAGGTATTTCTGATGGAAATCTTTACCTCAGGGCAAAAATCAGTACTTCGATTTTGGATACATGATATGTGAAATCTATCGTTGCACCTTTAAGGACCAAATTGCAGAACATCTCAACTGGGTTTCTCTTCTATCCTCTTTTTACCCCTTGAGTACTACTACATTTCTTACGAGTAAATCCGAGTGGCTCAGGCATTGATATATTTATAATATTCTACCCTGAGTAACCAAAAACATAAATTGTATGCACCTTTAGGCTTTTCTTAAAGGGGCATTTTGTGATCCACAGCCTCGTGCCCGAATACCAAAAAAAGTTGTGATTTACTAAAAGTGAACATTAGTATCCATGTGTACCTAATCTTATGCGCAAATTCAGTCTATCTGTAAGAATTTTTTATGTTCTGTCCGTTAAATGGCCGAAATTACGACAGTGGCTATTGGACCG
>JAMKCH010046026.1:0-24858 GCA_023653785.1 Ophioderma brevispina | reverse complement strand
TCATGGTCTTGAGAGTACCATTATGTTTACAATGCCCAGGACAACACAATGTTGTTTTTTTTGTTAAAGCTGTTCCCTGTAAGTTTGAATTTGTAATCTTGGTGCCACCGGGCGTGGTAAACTATTTAGGATCTTATTGATGATAATACCCCACAATTTTTTGTTTTTTGGTTTTTTTTTTTTTTTTTTTTTTTTCCACAGTACGGAATGTCAGTATAACAAGGAATCCTTGTGACAATTGTAGTTGACTGAAATGCCTGGTTCACTTGGTCTGTACCAAGAAATAACCCAGCTCAGACTGTATAAACTTAGAAATGGATATGGGTGTAAGGCTGTGTTGTTCCAAAAACCAGGACTGCAAAAAGAGGGGGTTTGGGTGTATTTCAAAAAAAAGGTTGATGCATGGAGTTGGTTGATGCCTGGAGCATGTTGTGCCTGAACATATACGCCTGTCTCAAAAATAATGGTTCAATCAAAAACCGATTTTTTCAATATTATATCTAACATAGTGAAGTTGTGTTGTATATCATTATTAAGAGAAAGACCCAGGCTTTCCAGGATTTTTTGTTTCATTCAATTGCTATTTCAATCGAGAGAAACTCCAGTTACTGCGGAAACCAAAATCGTGTTTGTGCCACTTCTGGTTGAGTGAACAACGGGTGAAACGAATAGTGTTAAACATTAAGTTATCACCACTGGAACAGATATGAAATTCTTTAAAAATGGATTAAACTTCATAAAGAAACTTAAGAAACTCTAAAAGATACGAAAACAGGAAATAATTGGTGGAAGTTATGATCGTTAAGTTCTGGCTTTAAGATAAAAGTGAATAACATTCCACATGCTTGTTGTTTTTCATTTGATGAGAAACATGCGAGTACAACCGGCGTACAACAATCTGGAGGAGAGAGTTTCTATGATCTTGAGTATAATGAAACGCAAATTCATACACCACTTTGATACTTGCTCAAATTTCAAATTTTTATGACTTAAAAATTAGTAAATGCACCACAAGATAAGTGGCAATATTTTAAACCAGTTCTTTGGATTTGGAGGGGTTTATTTTGGTTGCAAACATTCCTTCTGGCATGAGTTATAGATACCAAATCTCGTAATAAATTCAAAGCTCAAATTTCATGACATGCAATAGAATATTGTATTGTTGTTATTTATGAAAAGCACGATTTTTTCTAATTGAAACTGATTATGTTGGGATATTAAAAACTTGTGTCGATAAAATAGACTTCCTTGTTTACTAAATTTAATCGTGTTGTTTCTTTGTCAAGTTGCAATTCTGTTTGTGAGCTTTAAGACAGCCTGGCATAGCTGGACGAAACAAACTCTGCCCCTGAATAAAAGTGGCACAAAATCGATGTGTATATCGCATTAAATTGATATATCTCTGGATTGACAAAAGTAACTGAGATAAAACAAGCACCATTGGAACGCCTGGTTCTTTGTTTTTTAACATTTTATGTCCAAGTAAGAATGACTTATTTGAAATTTCATATTTAACCAATTTTTTTTCTGATTGGTACCATTTTTTGAGACAGGCTTGTACTGTGGTTATTTAATCTCACTAATATGAGAGGGTTTCCAATGATCTCAAGTATTTACATACATAAGCACCTAACATCATCGCTAAGGCGACGAAAATAAAAAAAAACCATGTTTTCGGGCCCGACCGACCCTGATTTTTCAGTTTTGCAGAGAATTTTTTTTTTTTTAGTTTTCCAAAATTCATGTTAAAATCAGCTGTTTTTAGCCCAATTTATCAATTTTGGCTATTTGTTTTAAAGAAAATTTGGTTGTAAACATTTTTATTTTTTCGCAGTGATTTTTCGATTTTGGTATGTTTGGTCATTTGTTGCTTCCAGGAAAAGAAAAAAAATTATAAAAGAAAAAAAAAAAATCGCCCCCCGACCGACCGGACCCTCTTCGAAAGGTCCACTCTCCCGTAAAACAGGGTTTTCTTTTTCGGCGCCTAACGATGGTTGTTTTTTTAAGACGATCGTGTTAATATGAACTTTGATTTGTTTTATTTTACACTTGCCACCATTACAAGGTTAGGCTGGGTACAAAATTAAGTATATTTAAAGTATTATCCGGCAAAGGCGACAGGCCGAGCCAGACACCGATTCCTAAAATAGATGTATGGTAGTTTTCCCGGACGATTTCGTAAAATGTGCATGATATTATGTAAAATTTAAAATTCCATTTCGCGCTTATTTTTCGAATGCACGTAGCTCCTGGTTTAATTCACCAAAGCAAATTAGTCCAGGAGGACTGACTAATGTACAAGTTTTGCCAGCAGGAGAAATTAATGTCAAGTTAGTCAAAATGGGCATCGTCTGAACGACGAGTTTGCACAGGTTGAACAGTGGTTTGTTCCAGTGAGGTTATTAGGATGCTTAAGGAACACAATTCGCTTAGTTCCCCTTCCCTAGAAATGAGCAAGCATTGGGATATTAGCTTCTATTTTCATATGTATGGATCATAATCGTAAGTTTACGCAGTATCCTACAGTAAAAAACGTGAGTGAAAATCTGTGGTCATTTCTGTCCAGGGTCTTGTGTATTTATTTGGGCATGCAGGGGAATATCCCTCACGGGCAACATTGGATCAATGCAAATTTCTTTGCCATCTTTGAATCCACTATTGATAAGAGCTTCAACAAAGTAACTCTGACGCTTACTCGATGAACAAGGCGCAATTGCAAATTATCCATTTTCGTATTGGAGTTTCTGTTCTGTTTATCAAATGTAAAAGACGTTTTAAAACTGAAAGGAAGTATGATCATTATATAGTTCAAGGAAAAAAAAAACTTTTATTTTGTTAAAAGTGAAAGTGCAAAACATTGAAATTTGCAGGAATAGTAAAGGATATGTGTATGTATAATGTTCATATGTTATTTTTCCATCAAGGAAAGAAATCTTTATCTTAAACAAAATCACTGATTTACCGAGACTGGCAACCCGGCTTTTAAGATGGAAGGACGTCTATACCTGGTGCTCCGTCCTTCCGGTGTCGGCATGTCTTCTTTTATTATTTTTTTTTGGGGGGGGGGGGTTATCATGCGACAAAACTGATTTCGAAATCATGCCAGTCTGGAAAAAAAACTTTATTTTCATGAGAATTTCTGGGTCTGAATGAGCAAATGATAGTTTGAAATGATTGCGTTTTAGATTTATGAAACTGATTTTTTTTAGCGAGAGTTTCAACCCCCAAAAAAGATTTGTTCTTGACAGGAGAATGGACCCATGCGACATTGGGTGCGTACGACGCCGGCAGTGGACGCGGAATATTGCTCGCCTGTCCTTGCACGCTAAAGGTTTATAGAGCGTTTATATTTTGCATAGGGACGCCTACAACATGCGTTGTTGCGTGTTGGTGCAGGCATTTGTCGCTTCTGGTGTGGGGGATTTGGAGCTTGGAGCGATTGGGGGGGGGGCGGACGAAGCCCCTCCTGGATATATGACCCAGACTCCTTAAATTTATTTATTTATTCTCCACCAAATAGATGTCTTTTATGCGATTTTTGGCCTCGAGTGGATTAACTATTTGGTATGGATTTTGCTGGGAAGTACGTTCTCTTTCTTGTTGCATTTTTTTTCTTTATGTAGTAGAAGTCCAGCCTGTAGGACCCCGTGATCAAACTCTGGCAACAAAGAGTTTTGAAGGTGTCTTTGGGTTCCATGATAGGTGTTGAACGTTTTTGACGTGGCTTGCTGTTTCAATGTTTCCGGCATTTGGGGGGAAGGGGGAAACAAAGGTGACACGGGGGGTAAAATTGAGAACTGTCGCAATTAATACCACACTTAAGGGACCAAGGGGGGTTCCTAGGGACCCCAAAATTTATTTTCGCGATGTGCGCTTTACGAGTGCGATTTTTGCGCCCGAATTTTTTTGTAATGGTAGACTTTAAATTGCGCTATTTTCATACCAAAAATAATTAAAATCGTGCAAGCCGTTTAATGAGATAAATTAGTTGGTTGAGTACATGTGGCAACCCCCCACCCTTGGGCACTAACGGACAGTCATTGAGAATATTTTTAAAAATCAGATATAGAAAACGGAACCAAAGCATTTTTTTTTGCTGATATTAAGTTCACACATACATGTAAGTAAACAATTATTAGTAACATTAAAAAAATTAAACCCTGTATGTGTGAAAACAAACAATTTCATCATGTACGTTGCCAAACCGTGTACTGTACAAACCTATGGGAAAATGACGTGTATTTTGCAACACCCCGTAAAAAATACAGGTTAGGATCCCTAAAACTGCTGTGTTGTGTTAATATAAGTAATTTGGTTCTTCTAAAAAGGGGAATAGATATCAACATAAAATAAGTTTTTAAATGTTGATGGTAAGCACAAGGCTTGCATGTGAATTTTCCGTCTTTTTGCCCAATTTTCGACGTGTTTTGTCGTGTTTTGAAAAACAATTGTTTGCCCAATTTGCACCCAAAATAAAAATCTCATTTTTTCTATGGCTGATTTGGGGGTGTCGTATGACCCTTCACATGTGGTATTAAATTTCGTGCAAAAATTTCCTCGGGAAAGTGGTTTTCTTGGGGGGGGGGGGGGGGTCCTTCCCATGGAACCCCCCCCCCCCCCCCCCGCCCCCCCCTTGGGCCACCAACGGAGTGAAACCCCCTTGGTCACTTAAGTGTAATATGCAGGTTCAAATTACTCGCTTATTCTACGGAATCTAAAAAGTTTGTTATAGATCCGAAGAAGACGCTATGACCGAAAATGTCCAAAGGGTCAATTGCACTTTCAGTCAATTGTATATGTGAGGATATCCGGTTTTAAAGATGAAAGTGTCTAATTATGTTTTCGGGCATTACAAAGTCAATTTTCCAACTTTTAATTAGTACTAATGTTGTCTTGACCTTGAAACCCGAAATAGCTGTCATTATTTTTGCTAAACTCTTAACCTAAAAACATATGACAACTTGTCACCAACAAAATCGGCATCCTAGGTGCTGTATGAGGTATAACATTGTTGCCTTTTATAGTCGACCATCTTGGAAAATTATTATGCGTATGAAAACTTCCACTGCTTTTATATTTGGAACAGTTTTGAAAATCGTTTTATTGATCTCCGTGACCTTGAAAATCGAATTCTTGACACCGCAATCATCCTATAATACATTGGGAAGAGTTTTTTTACTGAATACCTTTACACAAGAAGAAAACATTTTGAAGACCAAAACTGTCTTCCTGGGTGTTTTGCTTTAAGATGGCTGCCACTTTGGAAAATGGGCGCGGCTATGCCAATTTGCCGCCACTTGTAATTTTGGTCAAACAACGTTTCATGATCTCCAAATCCCTTCGTTAATTTTAGCTTTGTGACAAAGGTTATTATTCCGGCCCCGGTACCCTCTCCTTAATTGGTTGGGTGCAATGCAGAGCCATATTGGTTTTTACGATCGAAAAAAAGAGGTTTTCAAAAACTGAATTTGCTAAACTTGTTTTTTGTGCCGAAAATAAAAAGGTTCATCGACTTGAAAAGCAATTTTTTTGTTTGAAAAATCGGTTCTTGATCCCCATGTGAGGTGAATGAAATTTCTGAGTAGCGACAGCTATTCGAGAACGTCAAATGTCATATGTATATAATCTAAAGATTCTAGATCATATCTAAAACCATACATTCTAGATCAAAACTCTCCTTCCCAGAGGGGTATACCGAAACGGTTACCGTAACAGCCATATTGCATACTTTGTGCAATTGCTGAATTACGGTTTTTGTAAGGGTTCCTGGGTGGCAAGACTTCCATATGTACCCCCCATCTCATATATTTACATGCAAATAAAATGTTATTATTTTAGCTGTTTATGCGTTTTTGATCCAAACAAGGCCAAAATTAAAATAAATTTGGTATCATGTAAATATATACGATGGGGGGTACATGGTACATATGGAGATTCATTTCCCTTTGGCTTTATAAGACTTTGCAACTTTTGCAATACATGGCAGTAGTGATTCTTTTTAAACTATTATGGTTAATGTGTTTAAGCTAAACATGTTATTTAAATTGTTTTTACAGTTGGAATTTATGTATTAATAGCTTAAATTCAGCCTTTGCGCTTGCTATGTAATTTTTTTAAAAACCTGAGAAGGAATGATTTCTTTTTTTCTTTTTCCGATTTCAAAATTTATTTACCAAGACAACTAAAATCATAGCAATTCTGGGGGCGTTACAATGGTTAGGGACCCCATACAGAAGCTTGAAAAATTGAAAAGTTTAGAACACTATGAATATAGTATCGGCAAATTCAAATATTGAATATTGTGGTGTTTTTTTTCTATTTCTTGCTCTTAAATATGTCTGACTGTAAGTGTTATTATTTATATTTTATTATGTTAGAAAAAATAATAAAAATGTAAATTATTTAAAAATTGCTGATGTAGGTTGTAAATTAATAGAAGCAAAAATGAACGTTAATGCAGTTTGTTAATGTTTAAATGTTTTATAATAATGTCGCAAGTCAATTACATGCTTTGCGATGAATTTAATATTATCATTTATATTTGATTTACATTGTAATGATTTGTGTTTTAAATTACGGTGGTTGTAAAGGTTTGATTTACCACCCCACTAAACCGTTTGAAATATTTAAATTCGCTGATGTAGAGCACATTAGAATAAGACCGTTGACAAGGTCAACTGGGCTCATGTTAACTTTGGTACGAGCCACTGATCACATTGATCACAATACAAATCCTATGGCGTATCATAATTCGGAACAGGTGCATGAGTCAAGGCTTGAACCAGTAACCAATGGATACTGACGTACACTACATCAGCGAATAGAGCCCTGATAGTGTAAATATTTGCCTACCTCTGGAACAAAGAACACCTGCATCACCGCTATTGCATGCACACGCTGAAGTAAAATCAGTAATGCATTCATATATTGACATCGTTGTACTAAAACACTCTAAGGATAGAATAGCTGGTTTTATTCTGGTACTGTTGACATCAGTGGGAAAAGCAATCGCGCCTAGAGCCTGTTTATATCCCAAATAGCGGCACACGACGTCAGCTGTTATAAGGTTCCAATTTGTAGTACAGATTGTACCCCAGCCAGAAATACCACCGTAAACCTCCAGTACAGAGGCTCCTTCAGTCGGGTCACCAATCGGTCTTAGAAAAAATGTATCATCTGTTAAAAGTGGAATGAAATGGAAAAATATCCACGAATAAACGTCTAGCCCTCTTCCCATTCATCATTATCTATTGTCCATCTTTTTGTTATACATTTGTTATCATTATTTTTAAAAAAATGACCATTATTTTTAACAATAATGGTCATGTATAACAGAAGAAACGTACTATAGGAATTGGTGTAGAAACACCGTCTACCATTGTCTGGGGAAGGGATTATTTAAATTATAATCGCATTATGGACACCTGCCATGATCACAACGACTCCCTGTAATCATGGAAGAAAGAGATAAGAATGAAGCACATCGACTTCCACCATCCGATTTTAATGTTTATCCATTCACCCGCACAAAATGAAGGGATTCAACAGCGACCCTTTGATCGTAATCCCTCTGCCGCAATCGATGATCGGCGAGCAATCATTACTGGAGAATTTTTTGAACACGTAAATAAAAATATATTGCATATTACAACATGTTCCGGCTGTGTCTGGTGTGATGTGTATTTGTTGCTGTTTTCGTTAAATACGCAGTGTTTGTACATCTTTATGCTTTAGCTTTAGTGCCCAAGAGAAATAAAGGATGAAAGTTTAACTAAATTTGAACGTGTTGACCCGGGGTGGGGGCGTCTTGGATTTTCATTGGGCACCCATGCTCGTTTCAGGGGTTCTGAAAGTGACCCCTAACGGGACCAATTTTCAGTTAAAATATACCCGGCCCCTAATGAGACCAGTTTTGGTGAAATTATAATAGTTTTCAGTGAAAATATACACCTAACGGTCCCGGGGGGCACTCGTATATGAAAGTGACATGCCTGCTCCTACCGATCCTTTATATCAAGGGCTATCGGTGAGAGATTTCTTGCAAAAAAGGGGGTCATTCAGTGTAGAGGAGAATAAAATGGGGGCATTCGGCGTGGAAGAGAATAAACGGGGGCATTTTGATGGCTAAAAAATATAACTGATGTATAATAAATCCCCTCCTTTTTTTGTTCCACACAAGATACAGGGTGGGCCAAAACAATAAGGTTTTGAGCAAAAAAAGGTAATTCAGTGTCAGATCCCTAAAATCTGGGGCTTTTACGGCATTTGGTGTGAGGAATTAAAAAAAGGGAGTCATTGGGTGACAGATTGGTAAAAAAGGGGGTCTATCGACAGGAGCATGACGCGTGCTAATCATGGTGAGTGCCCCCCCCCCCCCCCCAAAAAAAAAAAAAAAAAAAAAAAAGCTAACGGTACAGCAGTAATATGACATCCCTACCGTGCTATTTTAAATATATTTTCCACTAGTATTATCCCAGTTATATACTCTCTTTTGAAATTCCACTTATAATGTATTATAAACATCTTAACTTGTATGCAAAATATTGTTGATTAATATTTATCATTTCTTCTTCTTATCGTGTCCAAAAACTGTGGTTCTATGATCCAGCCAGAGTCGGGTACAACATCTGGCTGCTTCACTGAATTCCGCAAGGTCCTTGTTTGTGCATTGTTGCTCCAGCAGTGGGCAGACCAAGATATGTTCCATTGTCTGTGGTGCTGTTCCACAACCACAGGTAGTGTCCTGATCTGCTTCCAGGTAGCCCCACCTCTGCAAGGAAACCTTAGATCGGCCAATTCTAGTTCTCAATCTGTTGAGGCATCGCCATTCAGCCCATGAGGAGTCAGCTCCAGGTGGGAGATGCTCACCAGGTGCAATACCAATAAATGTTACTTTGTTGATGACAAGCCTTTCTTTCCACAAGGCGACTCTCTTAAGCTCCTTAGAGACTGTTTCAAGAGGTTGGACTTTGCTTAAGAAACTCTCTCTGGATTTAAGGCGATAGCCAGCAGGTATCTGTCCAGACATAGGGTGCTTCACATTAGATACTTGGCAGCTACGCTCTTGCATGCTCGCTACACTTCGACGGATATCTGGTGGAGCAATTCCTGCTAGGATGTGCAAGTTTTACGTTGGTGTTGGACGGAGACATCGTGTGATGAGCCGGCAGGAGGCATTTAATGCTGAATCAAGCTTCTTGGCATGGGTTCATCTTTCCCATACAGGGCAAGCATACTCTGCACATGAATAGCACAGGGCAAGTGCCGTCGATCTTAGGGTATGTGGGCGAGCATCCCATCTTGTACCAGTGAGTTTGTTCAAGATGTCATTGCGTGAACATACTTTACTCTTCGTCTTCTTGATGTGGGTCTTATAAGAGAGAGTGCGGTCCAATGTAACTCCTACGTAGACAGGGTTTCACAGTGCTCCAGGGGTGTTCAAGACCAGGTAACTTTAAGCTGAAGTTTGGCTTCACGGTTGCGTAGATGGAAAGCACGCACCTGTGTCTTGGATGAATTTGCACGTAGGTGGTTTTCCTCATAATAAGGAGTGAGTTCATCCAAAGCTTTGGAGAGTCTCTCTTCGACAACTTTGAAGTCTGCATCTTGTGCGCTGATTCCAAGTTCGTCTGCATAAATAAAACGACAGGTTCCTGCACTCCTAGGTTGGTCGTTGGTATAGATGTTGAATAGGAGAGGTGCAAGCACGCTCCCTTTTGGTAGTCCATTCTTGAGCCTACGCCATCGGCTCTTCTTCGCTCCTCGCTGAACAAAGAACATCCTGTTTGCCAGCAATGCTTTGAAGCTCAGTCAAGCGGATGTCCTTGTTGATTTCCGGAATCTTATGGAGTAGGCATCTGTGATTAACAGTGTCGTATGCTGCTGATAGGTCGACGAACACGTAAATAAAAATATATTGCATATTACAACATGTTCCGGCTGTGTCTGGTGTGATGTGTATTTGTTGCTGTTTTCGTTAAATACGCAGTGTTTGTACATCTTTATGCTTTAGCTTTAGTGCCCAAGAGAAATAAAGGATGAAAGTTTAACTAAATTTGAACGTGTTGACCCGGGGTGGGGGCGTCTTGGATTTTCATTGGGCACCCATGCTCGTTTCAGGGGTTCTGAAAGTGACCCCTAACGGGACCAATTTTCAGTTAAAATATACCCGGCCCCTAATGAGACCAGTTTTGGTGAAATTATAATAGTTTTCAGTGAAAATATACACCTAACGGTCCCGGGGGGCACTCGTATATGAAAGTGACATGCCTGCTCCTACCGATCCTTTATATCAAGGGCTATCGGTGAGAGATTTCTTGCAAAAAAGGGGGTCATTCAGTGTAGAGGAGAATAAAATGGGGGCATTCGGCGTGGAAGAGAATAAACGGGGGCATTTTGATGGCTAAAAAATATAACTGATGTATAATAAATCCCCTCCTTTTTTTGTTCCACACAAGATACAGGGTGGGCCAAAACAATAAGGTTTTGAGCAAAAAAAGGTAATTCAGTGTCAGATCCCTAAAATCTGGGGCTTTTACGGCATTTGGTGTGAGGAATTAAAAAAAGGGAGTCATTGGGTGACAGATTGGTAAAAAAGGGGGTCTATCGACAGGAGCATGACGCGTGCTAATCATGGTGAGTGCCCCCCCCCCCCCCCCAAAAAAAAAAAAAAAAAAAAAAAAGCTAACGGTACAGCAGTAATATGACATCCCTACCGTGCTATTTTAAATATATTTTCCACTAGTATTATCCCAGTTATATACTCTCTTTTGAAATTCCACTTATAATGTATTATAAACATCTTAACTTGTATGCAAAATATTGTTGATTAATATTTATCATTTCTTCTTCTTATCGTGTCCAAAAACTGTGGTTCTATGATCCAGCCAGAGTCGGGTACAACATCTGGCTGCTTCACTGAATTCCGCAAGGTCCTTGTTTGTGCATTGTTGCTCCAGCAGTGGGCAGACCAAGATATGTTCCATTGTCTGTGGTGCTGTTCCACAACCACAGGTAGTGTCCTGATCTGCTTCCAGGTAGCCCCACCTCTGCAAGGAAACCTTAGATCGGCCAATTCTAGTTCTCAATCTGTTGAGGCATCGCCATTCAGCCCATGAGGAGTCAGCTCCAGGTGGGAGATGCTCACCAGGTGCAATACCAATAAATGTTACTTTGTTGATGACAAGCCTTTCTTTCCACAAGGCGACTCTCTTAAGCTCCTTAGAGACTGTTTCAAGAGGTTGGACTTTGCTTAAGAAACTCTCTCTGGATTTAAGGCGATAGCCAGCAGGTATCTGTCCAGACATAGGGTGCTTCACATTAGATACTTGGCAGCTACGCTCTTGCATGCTCGCTACACTTCGACGGATATCTGGTGGAGCAATTCCTGCTAGGATGTGCAAGTTTTACGTTGGTGTTGGACGGAGACATCGTGTGATGAGCCGGCAGGAGGCATTTAATGCTGAATCAAGCTTCTTGGCATGGGTTCATCTTTCCCATACAGGGCAAGCATACTCTGCACATGAATAGCACAGGGCAAGTGCCGTCGATCTTAGGGTATGTGGGCGAGCATCCCATCTTGTACCAGTGAGTTTGTTCAAGATGTCATTGCGTGAACATACTTTACTCTTCGTCTTCTTGATGTGGGTCTTATAAGAGAGAGTGCGGTCCAATGTAACTCCTACGTAGACAGGGTTTCACAGTGCTCCAGGGGTGTTCAAGACCAGGTAACTTTAAGCTGAAGTTTGGCTTCACGGTTGCGTAGATGGAAAGCACGCACCTGTGTCTTGGATGAATTTGCACGTAGGTGGTTTTCCTCATAATAAGGAGTGAGTTCATCCAAAGCTTTGGAGAGTCTCTCTTCGACAACTTTGAAGTCTGCATCTTGTGCGCTGATTCCAAGTTCGTCTGCATAAATAAAACGACAGGTTCCTGCACTCCTAGGTTGGTCGTTGGTATAGATGTTGAATAGGAGAGGTGCAAGCACGCTCCCTTTTGGTAGTCCATTCTTGAGCCTACGCCATCGGCTCTTCTTCGCTCCTCGCTGAACAAAGAACATCCTGTTTGCCAGCAATGCTTTGAAGCTCAGTCAAGCGGATGTCCTTGTTGATTTCCGGAATCTTATGGAGTAGGCATCTGTGATTAACAGTGTCGTATGCTGCTGATAGGTCGACGAACACAACTCCGGTTACCATACCCTTCTCGAAACCATTCTCAATGTGTTGAGTTAGGTTGAGTACTTGGCTTGTTGTTGATTTGCCTGGCCGGAAACCTGTTTGTTCTGGTATGAGGTGTTCGTCCATCACAGGTGCGATACGATTGAGCAGGAGACGTTCAAAGAGCTTGTAGGTATGGCTGAGGAGTGATATTGGTCTGTAGCTCTTGGGATTAGTGATCTTTCCCAGGCTTTAGGAGTGCCATTACATGTGCTTTCCTCCAGATCTTTGGGAACCTGTGGGGAGTAAGGCAGCAATTGTAGAGCTCAAGAAGCCATTCCTTTGCTACTGGGCCGAAACTTTTCAGCTGCTCAGTTGAGATGTTATCAAGGCGTACTGCTTTTCCTGGTTGAAGTTTAGCAATACCGGATTTCAATTCGTCCATTTTGAAGGGGCGAGTGAAACCAGGGTCGCCACTAAACCTCTTACGGTCTAATTTGATCTTCTTGGGCTTCTTGCTGCACTTGCCACTTAAAAGCAGTTGGTGGGCAACTTGGTTGGGTGTGACATTTGACTGCTGTGGAGGTTATGTTGGATCCCCTCGGAGCTTTCGGATGGTAGACCATGCTTTCTTGCTGTTATGGGTTATATCGGTGGATTCAATTAAAGTATGCCAGGTTTTGATCTTTTCCTGGGAGATCCTCTCCGAAACTTCCTCCCCTTTAGCAGTTGTGTCAGCCGAAAAAGGACCAGCTTCAAACATGGTGATATACTCTTGATATTCTCTAGCACATTCCTTGAAAAGGCCTGGTATATATTCCGTCCTACAGCCTCTGGATACGAATCTCCGGGCAGCCTTATTCACTAGTTGGGCAAATTTGTCATAGTTATGAGGTTTTGAAGAAATCCTATTCACGTTCTGATCCAGATCATCAGTGAATCCTTGCTAGTCTGCTTTCCTGTAGTTAAAGCGACGCTTAAAGGGCACTTTATTTGGTCTTACTGCAGCGTTGACTTGGATACCAATTGGTCGATGTTGAGTTAGTGGAACAGGATCCAGAACAATCTAGCTACACAGGTTAGAGATGGTTTTGCTAACAATAACTAGATTAGGGTTGTAACCTCTCTTCCAACGGGCGCTATGAAATGTTGGCGGCAGCTTAGAATCATGGAGGAGACGTAGATGTTGAATAGGAGAGGTGCAAGCACGCTCCCTTTTGGTAGTCCATTCTTGAGCCTACGCCATCGGCTCTTCTTCGCTCCTCGCTGAACAAAGAACATCCTGTTTGCCAGCAATGCTTTGAAGCTCAGTCAAGCGGATGTCCTTGTTGATTTCCGGAATCTTATGGAGTAGGCATCTGTGATTAACAGTGTCGTATGCTGCTGATAGGTCGACGAACACAACTCCGGTTACCATACCCTTCTCGAAACCATTCTCAATGTGTTGAGTTAGGTTGAGTACTTGGCTTGTTGTTGATTTGCCTGGCCGGAAACCTGTTTGTTCTGGTATGAGGTGTTCGTCCATCACAGGTGCGATACGATTGAGCAGGAGACGTTCAAAGAGCTTGTAGGTATGGCTGAGGAGTGATATTGGTCTGTAGCTCTTGGGATTAGTGATCTTTCCCAGGCTTTAGGAGTGCCATTACATGTGCTTTCCTCCAGATCTTTGGGAACCTGTGGGGAGTAAGGCAGCAATTGTAGAGCTCAAGAAGCCATTCCTTTGCTACTGGGCCGAAACTTTTCAGCTGCTCAGTTGAGATGTTATCAAGGCGTACTGCTTTTCCTGGTTGAAGTTTAGCAATACCGGATTTCAATTCGTCCATTTTGAAGGGGCGAGTGAAACCAGGGTCGCCACTAAACCTCTTACGGTCTAATTTGATCTTCTTGGGCTTCTTGCTGCACTTGCCACTTAAAAGCAGTTGGTGGGCAACTTGGTTGGGTGTGACATTTGACTGCTGTGGAGGTTATGTTGGATCCCCTCGGAGCTTTCGGATGGTAGACCATGCTTTCTTGCTGTTATGGGTTATATCGGTGGATTCAATTAAAGTATGCCAGGTTTTGATCTTTTCCTGGGAGATCCTCTCCGAAACTTCCTCCCCTTTAGCAGTTGTGTCAGCCGAAAAAGGACCAGCTTCAAACATGGTGATATACTCTTGATATTCTCTAGCACATTCCTTGAAAAGGCCTGGTATATATTCCGTCCTACAGCCTCTGGATACGAATCTCCGGGCAGCCTTATTCACTAGTTGGGCAAATTTGTCATAGTTATGAGGTTTTGAAGAAATCCTATTCACGTTCTGATCCAGATCATCAGTGAATCCTTGCTAGTCTGCTTTCCTGTAGTTAAAGCGACGCTTAAAGGGCACTTTATTTGGTCTTACTGCAGCGTTGACTTGGATACCAATTGGTCGATGTTGAGTTAGTGGAACAGGATCCAGAACAATCTAGCTACACAGGTTAGAGATGGTTTTGCTAACAATAACTAGATTAGGGTTGTAACCTCTCTTCCAACGGGCGCTATGAAATGTTGGCGGCAGCTTAGAATCATGGAGGAGACGTAGATGTTGATTGTCTATGCATTCTTCGATAGCTTGTCCGTCTTTGTTAGTTTCATTGTAGCCCCATTGGGTACTATGGCTGTTGAAATCGCCAATAAAGAAGTGAGGTTTGGTGGAGTTCCCAAGGCTATGTTAAGGGTGCTTGAAGTCTACTGATGGAGGTTTGTAGACTGATGTAACTATGACAGAGCTGAGCTCAATGTTGAGGACTTCGATGTTGTTGTCATCAGACATTGATGTTGCTTCTACTATAGGCCCTGTTTTTACATATATATGCACTTCCACATGTTTTCGATTTGGTCCTCTCGATGGCAAGGACCATTCCTGGCATGGTTGGGCGATGTTATCGATTCCTATGTGTGGTTTCCTGCAGACATAGGACATCGCATGGAGATTGTTACCCATATCAGTGATTTTTACTTTTTGGATTAGAAAAACCCTCCACATTCAATGACACTATAGTCAAGGCAGACTTAGAAAAGGCTATGCGCTGAGGTCTATCATGAGATGGGTATCTTTAAAGGCCCTATCAGTTATTTGCTAAATCCAGCAAATCTCAAAAAAATCATCAAAAATCCGATTTCTTGCATGTAGTAACAAGTCAGGTAGCCTAACAACCCTGCAAATGATCAGTACCATAAGCACCTATTAAAGACAGAATCGGAGATTTTAGACCTTACTGTCCGTTCGGACACCTACTACAACACTAATTGAATGAGATCGTATCTTGAACACTGTCGTTTTCTTCCTTTTTCTGTCAATTTCTCCAGTTCTGGAAAAGGTAACTTATGAGAATTTCTAAGACTAATCCCTGCACTTATTGAAGCTATTCCTGCAAATTTCAAATGATTTTTCCAAATCACTGATAGTGTATTTACGAAATGATGTTATGGAACAGTGTTTGGTGGCGTAGAGATTAGTTCGCTGCAAACAGTTACTAACAGGGGAGACCACAAGACGGTTCTCTACTTCTCCCCTATCATTTATCATATTGTTTTTGCTGTATTCTATGATAAACAAATGAAGATTGATTGAAGATTGAAGATAATTTGCATTGAGATTATACAAAAAAAAAAAAAAAAAAAAAAAAAAAAAAAAAAAAAAAAAAAAAAAACATGAAAAAGATACACATTTAAAATAGCCAAGATACAAGTAAAATGACACTTGTAGTTTAGTGGGTAGAAGGGGTTCTTGTGCACCCCCCTGAAATCAATTTCTAATCAATGTCTCTATATCAGAAAAAATTGCGTAGAAAACGATTAGCTATGTTAAAAAAATTCAAAAATTGTCCTACGTGCCATTTTAGGTAAATTTATGCAAATTAGGATCGCCATTACAGAAAAATATAGTTTTCACCATATTTCAACAACAGGAATCAAAAATTGTTCTTTTAGAGCCATTATGACCGCTTGCCATGCATATTTGTATTGTTGTTTTACTTCGGATCCAAGATGGTAGCCAACATGGCCGTCTCAAAGATCTATAAAGTAGAAAAGTGCTAAATGTCTATTATTTAGTCGTATAGCCATAAAATGAGAAAATAAATGGAGTATATGTCTTCGACTATTAGAAACTCATATCTGCCTCTTTTGCTTAGTGAGTATATTTAACATTCAATATGGCGGCAAATTTGTCCGCCTTCAAAATGTGTTAAAACTTAGAAATTACCTTATATTGTCCCTAAATTAGGATGAAAATGTGAATTAAAGTATGAGAAATATGCGTTTGAGCAATTAAAACTTAAAGCTGGTTTATTTGTTTGGTTGACTTATTTGAAAATCAAGATGGCGGCTAATATCACCGAGTTCAAAAATCTTGAAAGCGGCTTTAGTAGCCGACATCTTGAATTTAAGATGTCGAATAATTGGGAAAAAATTTCATTTAATCCTTTGCTCGACGTGTATGTCAATTAGAGGTCTTCGCTTGCTATTTCTGACATTTCTCGCCTGCGTCTCAACATGGTCAAACTACAGCTCAACACATCTCCAGACGACAATTATATACGCGAATGGTCAATTTGGGAGCCCTTTATGCAATACTTACAATTAAAAAATATTCGACCTATGGATGGGGCCGGTCCCTGCCCTTTGTCTATCATCTTTGCCGTCATGATCCCTCATTTCACACCTCCACTAATACCAACATTGCTATGACCTTGAGTATCACAATGTCAATATTCATTCGTCCTCAAACGATAATTAAATACTTTTTTGGAGGTTGGCGGAAGAAATTTGCACTGTTGACATCGTTATGTGTTACAATTCATAATAATAAAAATACTATATATAATATAATATATAATAATAATAATCCTTTGAATGGAATAAACGCAACATGGAACCTTAAGCACACATCATCTCGCCTTAACGGCCAACTCAGTGCCATAACAAAAAGAATTTCGCCTTAAAATGCTGAAATTATCTATAATAATAATAATAATAAAATAACTAATAATATGATAATAATAATGTCCATTATGGTAAAACTACCGCGTGCGAACCAATTTGGCCAAGTCGATGAATCATGAATTTGGCGTTTGTCAATCTTTCAAGGGTACAATTCATTTTGGAAAAATTCTAACCTAGCCATGAGCTGGATGTAATAGAGCGGCCGCTCAGCTGAGAAAGTTAGTCGATTCACGGCCATGACGTCACACTTACATAGTCGTCCTGCTTCATGATTTTGATTTATGAAAGCCAGCGTTGTGACCACTGGATATCAGTGAGGTGAACTACCATTTTTACATGAACAACCTTACAGAAAGGTTTGCGGAATATCGTCGGGGGGGGGGTAAAAATGGTTTGATTGCTTCCTTTTGTCATGGTTAGGGCAGCATACTTCGTAGACTGTAGGAGTAGCAGCGTTTTTTTGTGTCACGTTTTTGAACCCCCTGTGACCCTATCATTACCTTTGACGCCCAATCTAGCCGTATGACATAAATGGGGTGAGTCCGGTGTAGAAGTAATTATATCCGCTACAACGTAAGAACAGGCATCTTCTTTACAACGTTAAATAATAGGGATTCATTTGACTATTTACGCAACACTAGGTTCCACTCTTTTTCAGTTGCCGTTATGGAGCCAGGACTATGGTCCCCCCCGGACTTTAATTACTTTCCCACCGGTCAAAATCGTGCAAGAAATAGTTACAGAGATGTTCCGAGAGTGTTGACAGAAAGAAGAAGAAAGAATCGGACAGTTTACAACCACAAGTCGAGATCCTCGATTGTGTAAGAAACCCAAAAGATACAAACCAATGTCGGTTACACCATCAGTGTAACGAAATCGCACAAATACCAGATCTAGGCCTTTGCTACGTACAGGGCTAGGTAACTCAATAAACTACATGCTAAATATAAAGCCAATAATTAAAAAAAAAGGAAGATGTTCAGCATATACCAATTTGGTAATTCCCGCTGATAAAAAAAAGTATGTCTTTAGTCCTAGTTTTAAAAAGTGAAACCGTTGGTGCATTTCTAAATCCACCGAAGGCTGTTCCACATACGGGGAGTTGCAATGGCAAAGCCCGGTTTCCATAAAATAGTCTTACTTCGCGGACCAGCATAAAAGATCTTTCGAGGATGCAGCCAGAGAAATCTTGGATTATAATCCGAGATAAGTTCCTTGATATACTTGGGAGCCATACCATTTCGTATGTTATAGGTAGTAAGTAAGATTATGATCAACGGACGCCGGTCCTTAAAATACTTTTTGCCAGTGTATATTGTTCAGAACAGGCGCAATGTGATCATATCGATTTGTCCAAGTGACAAGTCTCGCTGCTGAATTGTGTACACGTTGTAAAAATGTGCAATACACTGAAAAGGAAAACGCACACCCAGATAATTATTACAGTCTAGTCTAGTAGACACAAAAGTATTGAACCAAGCGTTTCTGTGGTAGGTTGATTCTACCTAGGACCTGTCAATCCTGTGATTCCAAAGACGTGAGGGTAAATGTTCCTATTGTGATCTATCCTTTGAAGTGTCCTATTCAGATGATAAACACCAGATCCCAAAGAGAGGGTCCGAGGGTGGGTCCACCCCTGTCCCGGTCTGCTTCGGAGTTCGCCTAGGTCTAGGAGAGGTCCTTCCCCCCCCCCTGAAGTCCCTGCCCCTCCCTTGTCCCCGGGTCTCTAGTGTCCCCCTGCAGTGTCGATTCTGGCACACAGCGATAACAATAGCTGGATACTATAAGGAGGCGATGCTTAGAGCGAAAGTGCACAATCAACGCTCTTCGAATCAGCATAAGCCCATTGGTGATGGCCGAAGATCTTACATCAAGATACAACTTTCACATGTGGTTGATATCTTCGGATGTCTTGGATGACTGCAGTACTAAATACAGTTGTATCACATGGTATTGCGCTTTGATCACCCGAATTTGCCCGAAAGAATAGTTTTATACTACCTTTAGGGATTTTCTCGGGGCGATTTTATTTCAAGAAATCATAAATTCATTAATCAGTAGAAACGCGACCAAATCCATCAAATTTTCACCAAAATATTCCAATTTTCCTTCAGCTACTGACGTGTCATATTGAGGGGCCCAGAATCTATTTTTAGACCCATTTGGTTATTTCGATATTTTCCCCATGAATGAAAATATTTTCCCAAAGTGTAAAAGACAGGGAACACTAACGGCAAAGATGATACTCGGCCAAAGGACGTGGTAAAGCTGTGTGCGGGGAAAGGTAAAGGATTAAATCATTTTATTGTAAATGCAGCTAATGCTTTGTTAGGTAATAATCAATACACAATTTTGGCCGTGCTCCACCCATGGCAGTACTTTTTTATCTAATTCTGTAATTTCTATACGTGTTGTACACAAGAAGTGTATCCACTTATTTCTTAAATCCCTAGTAAGGAAGCCTATCTCCAAATAAGACCTTATCCCTAGATAAGCTTTGGTTAACATAACCCCAGATAAGGGTCGTTATTTGGGGTTCAGCTCTGTTTATATCCTCGAGATAGCTTGGTTATCTTAAGATAAGGACCGTTATTTGGGGTTCAGCTTTGTTAACCCCAGATAAGACGCGTTATTTGGGTTCAGCTTGTTATCTCAAGTTACCGAGCGTTATCTCCAGTAACGGATGTTTTATTTGAAGATAAGCTCCTTATCTAGGGATAAGAAAGGGATACCACTTGTGCTTCCATATACGTGCGTATCAAAATTGCAACTTGAGAATTCAAAAGGCTATTTCCTTTGAATATGCCCAGATTATCTACAAGCGTAATATTGTGCACCTTGACCTGTACAGTTTCTCGTCACGAACACGGACATTATTGATATTTTTTTCTTTACTGGTATAAACCACAATCAGCGGTTTTGTGTTGATTTTGAGACGCCATTTCTGTATGGCTATTTGCGGGAGACGGTATGGCAAATTTCCTCAAATATTGTTTTGATATTTTTTCACCATTTGGTGTTTTTGTTCCTACATTAAAGTAGTTATGGAATTGTGCATAATTGTCTTTAATTTATAAGCTAAAAATGCATTTCCACATTTTTTGATTCTCTCGAATTATCGCTGCTTATCTCATTAAAAGAATGCACCTGGTTTGCTCGATATTTTCCCATAGCCGGGATTTCAAAGGCACTTATGATATCCTCTCGACCTAGTCACGTTCAGGGCAGCAAATCCGGGTCAATACCCTAAATCATTTATAGTGAAAATGACTTTGTGTAATACACAGTTGGGATTATTCAGACCCCCACATATTGTAACTCATCTTACTTGCTTGACACCGCATGCCGATGACATTGTTGTTATGACATGCAGGTTTCGGCTTTGCGTTAAAAATGCCGAGATCAAAGACAAATATAGGTCCTTCACCACGTCCGAATCTCAACGATGAATCTCGATAGAGAGGACCATCATTCTGGGATATCCAATGCTGTTTACAAATTACGATGAGCAAAGTCTTTATGGAAAACATTGTCATTCGTCTTTCGTAATTTCCCACAAAGGATACCATTTCTTCTTGTCGTGCAGTCTTGAATTCCAATCGTCCTTCATTTGGCGCGCGTCCCATTTGACGAGGCCGCCAAGGTTACGCGTCATCTGGAGGCAAAACGAAGGACAAAACAGAGCAGGTTAGGCCAAAAAAGTTTGTGGGGAAAAAACAAAAAAGAAAAGCAAACAGGGACTTTTTTAAATTGTTTATATTTTTTAGATTCTGACCCACTTTTTAATTGTTTTCTGATTTTTTTTAAAAATTTCAGAGTGAGGAAAAAACCAAAAAAAATATTGCCGCTTAAAAAATTCAAAGCAATGCGCGCGGTTTTTGAGACAAACCTGGTTTTTTTTCTTGGCCTAAGACTGCAAAAGAAATCAGTGGGTGGTACATTTGTGCCCCACTTGTCTGCTCCCAGTCGAATTCAGCTGCCTTTACAGAATAAAGGTGCAATGTAATACTGTATCCGTAAAGGCTCCTGAATTCGACTGGGAGCAGAAAAAGTGGGTCACAAATGTCCAACCCGAAAGTCAGGAAGAAATTGACTCATAAAAAGTTCACTAAGGTCAGATATGGAGGTTTTTGTCGAGGTAAGTCCTCTCGATTTTTAGAGCTTAAATGTTTAATTTTTACAACCCGAGATTATATGCTATCCAATTAGTGAAAAAGGCGTGTTGAGTAATAAGAGTTTCCCAGATGGTCAAAAACAAGACTTTCTGCCAGAAAGTAGGAGACTTTGGTAGCGCGTCTCAGTTCACACACGTATAAAAATTTCTGCTCGTTAATGCATGAATTTCGCCAGATTAGGTAATCGGCAACATTATTTTCTGCTTACAGTTATGATAAGAATTTTTAACATTTCAACATGACAGCACCGTCTAATATATCCGCTCTTCATGAATTTCAAAAATCAAAATGAAGTTCAAATATCTCCTCGCAGACATTATTATGCCGCGATCCTCCAATCAGGTTGCGAGCAATACTTCGAATTCAAAACACCCGTTTGAGACCTGAACGGGTTGTTTACTGCCGCGAGATACCAAGAATGTGTGCGATATACCCCATTGCCAACTACAATCAGAAGACGGGGCTGGCCAAGGAGTGTTGCCACAAATCTTAAACGTAAGTTGGACGAAGGGTTTCACTCCCGTTATTGCCCAAGGGGACCCCCCCACCCCGAAACCACTTGCCAGAGGGATTTTTTGCAACGAAATTTATTACCACATGTGGAAAGGTCATAAGACAACCCACAAATGAATTTGTTATTTTGGCTGACAAATTAGGGGCAAAACATTGTTTTCAAAACACGCGAAAATTGGGCAAAAAAATCGGAAAATCAAAATGAGCCTTGCGCTACATCAAACATCTTGAAAACTTCTGGTGATACTATTCTATATTAACACAACAACCAGCAGTTTTTTTAGGGAAATCCTGTATTACGGGTGTTGCAATATACACGGCATTTTCCCCTAGACTTTGTACAGTAACGGTTTAGCAACGTGCCACGAGAAATTGTTGGTGTTCAGCACATAAAGGGTGATTTTTTTTATTTTTTTTATTTTTTGCTTTTTTTAAGTTTTTTATTTTTTTCAGCAAAAACTTTGTAAAAGTTCTCAGATGACATTTCCGTATAGTGCCCAAGGGGGGGGCATGGTACCCAATAATAACTCATTAACTGCTTGGACGATTTTCATTATTTTGGTATGACAGAAGTAGACCAGTTACAAAACCTTTCGTAGCAAGAATTCCCACGCGTAAAGCGGCCAAAAACAATTGGCGGTACATAAGAACCCCCACCCCCCACGGTTCACTAAGGTGTTAAGTCTAGAATTAGACATTACAGTTATTAAAATTAAAATAGCCATCGGATCAAAATTATACGGCGAGTTTTTATTATGGAACTTAACATATCACGACAGGAGACTCAAGACATCGGCGATAAGCGATCCTTGATTTTTTTATTTTTACCGATTTTGTGCCACGTCTACCTACAAAACACCACCCTACACACACACACAAACGCACCAAACGAAATAATTCAACATTTCAACACCTCACTTACAGCCACAGCCAAAATGTGCCTCCTTCTTCCTCCTTCCACCCTTCTTTCCACCCTTCCTTTCCTCGCTCTATCGTATCCTCCCTCCTTCCATCTTTTTTTCCTCCTTTCTTCCCCTCCGTTTCCTCTCCTACCTCCTTCTCCTTTCATCCTTCCCCCTCCTTTCTGCGTTCCACCCTACTCTTTCCTCATATGTCATCATAATTCATATATAATTCATATAAATTCATATATAAATTTTGAACTAACTCTTACAAGGGTTCAATTCTCAAGTCCGTCCGTAAGAACGTATTCCTGACAGCATAATTATTTTACAATCTGAATTTTTCGTCACTATTTCGGCGTTTACGTGATAAACTAAAACATTAGGGATTTCTTTGGCCGCCACCCCTATATACAGAGCATGCTTGCATGATTAAGGACCCTTGATGCTGTTTGGTTTTTAACCACATATCCAAATTTCAAGACATTCTTATTCTGTGTGTGCTGCGTCTCTTATACTCACAACCCCGTGCATCTCATCAGACAATCTATCGCAATCGTCAACTCCTCGCAATTGCCAAACGATAGTTATACAGCCTCCATACGCACTCTACATTGATTTGTCGGTACAATTCTGCATGGAACGCAAAAAAGAGCAATGACAAGAGCATTAGGGATGCAATTCAAGAGTCAGTACGCCTGTTCAGTTATATTTTGCCTAAAGGGGGGGGGGTTCCCTCGGGACCCAAATTTGTTTTTCACGTGTTTGCTACTCTTCCGTGACTAAATTGACCGGTAAATTTTTGTAATTTTAAGACCTTTGGATACGTATCTTACTGAAATAATATATCCGCCTAGCCGTTAATTATCTAATTAGCTTGGGTCCCTAGGACCCCCCTCCCCTTCAAATTGTGTCCTTATTGTTTTGAGTGTTAACGTACTTGAAACAAAAAAGCCCTTTAATAAACACTTTAATAAAAAAGTATCTGCATATTTATATTCTTATCATGTCTAAATCAAACTGAATTAAAAACGTAATAATTCTTTATGTAAAGAAAGGATCATTTAGATAGCAAATTAAAACGGGCTCTCTACGAAGACCGATTAGTTGCGCAAGCCAGTTAAAATATTGTTTTTTGTATTCATTTCTATCTTCAATATTTTTCTAATAACTCGGAAACACCTTCCCTTGGTAGGTGTTTTACAACTAACCAAGTGCAAATTTTGGGAAATTTGTATCATCGCTGGGCAGGGGAATTAAAAACGGTCAGTTATGTATATTGTAAGTATGCATGAAGACAATTAAACAGAACAAAACTTTGTTTGAATCAACTGATTATAATATCACTTAAATTTAATTACTGGAATACATTTGTTTCAAAACATCATGAATGTCAGTTGGGCAATTATTGATTAACGTTGATTTTGGACTCAAGCATTATGTAGGCCTAATCCTGCCAGATCAGATGTTAACGGGTTAATAAGTTCATTGACATACAGCGTAGAGGCTAGACATTTTGTCTAGAAATCAAGGCCTGTTCCAGCCAGGGAATTGCTATGTTTCGCTAGCTTAAGCAATGGTTCAGCTTCAATGCGTTCACAATGAAACCACTGAAGCCAATCTGGGCTACTTCTAGCCCAGGTTTCCAGGTAGAGGGTTAAAACTACTTCTAAAATTAGATTTGCTCCAGTCAAACATCAACTCAGGATGTTTACTATGCTTTGAGGATTTTTGTTTGTAGACAGTGCTGATGAAAAATGTAATTTTGCAAATAGAGGTGGAAATGGGAGACTTTTTCACAGAGGATTTTTTTATTTCAAAGGTCAAATGCACGTAGGAGGTTTATCCCTTCCAAACAAAATAGAAACCAAACCTCATAGTAAAGCTGTTATGAGGAAAAAATGATTCTGTTAAATATGATTCACACTTTCAGTCAACCAGGTGTACTTTATATGACATAATTTGATTTGATGTAGAAGCTAAAGATTCTAATGTATAAAGCCCGTTATACAAAGGCACATTAGGCCGCTGGTGATTACTAATTGCTCTGTATCCGAATGTGGTAAAGAAACGATAGATTTGAATTTTCAACCTCTGTCACAAATAATAGGTTTGGACGTCTCTAATGTCCACATCCAGGAGTGCAA
>JAMKCH010046025.1:0-13123 GCA_023653785.1 Ophioderma brevispina | reverse complement strand
TGCTCCATTCCCACGTTTCACATGAATCAGCTTTTTTTTTGTTTTGGTGCAGTAAAAATATATGTGTAGTAAAAACCAGAGTGCCATAGGGATATGAGGTATAACAAAACATACTGAAACTGGAATTTTATAGTTGTGGTTTTATTTGAAATACTTCGATTGAGTTAGGTATCTCCACACGTGATTAGTGAGGGTGCCTTCCTTGGAAAATCTCTTAGTCAGCATTTAATGGCTCTGCTCTCTTCAGTTGGTAGATGTTAGAGAAACAATCTAATTGTGGACTTGATGTTAATGTACTTTAAAGGAATAAGTCAAGATGTTTTGTCAAGCTCAGTTTGACTGACCTTCATAAAATATAGTACATACATCACAATTCCCGAAAAAAATAATACAATTTGATGTAAAATAACAAAATAGAGCATTTTAATTTTTGCTTTTTTGACATACGAAGAAAACGGGCGGGGGGATTTCGCCACGGCTTCATTGAGCAAAAGCGCCCAATTTTGCTCTCTCGTGACGTTCAAAGTGATGACCAAACATTGTGTTGACTCGAATTGGTATGCTGACACTGTAATATTGAGGGATTAATGAACGTAATAATAAAATTAGGAAAATAAGGTACAGAATGACTATATTGTTTCATTTCGTTGTTGTTTAATTATTATTGCTATAAAACATCGATCGCAGTTATAGGAAAATGTGGCAACACTGCATATGTGGTCACAAAGACGTTAAAGTATGGATGGTCATCCACTCTTTGACGTCACAATTTGCCTGCGATGTGGATTTGTCGGAATCGTTTTTCGAGAGTAAGCTATTGGGCGGACGGGAAAATTTTAAGAAGGGCAAAATACTCAACAAATGGGACAATTTCCACACTTATTTTGATTTATATGTAATCTACGTTACTTAACTTTCCATCCATACCAAATTTTGCCAATATCAGAATCATGACAATTTCCTTTAATTAGAATTAAAGGAGATGGGGGTGTTGGTTGGAGGAGTCGTATCCTGGCTTGCATGTATTGAGGTACTCTCTACCGTGTCAGAGGTAAGGTGGCCAAGACCCTTTGGGAATAAAAATTGACTCCTTATCATGTCTATATCATCACACCAAAGGTAAGGAGCTAACAATATGTTTGTTTCAATGGATACCACACCTCATCAGGGAACTACAGGTATGTTTGTAGCAGGCAAGCAGTTATAAAAAAAAAAGTTAGCATTTAGTGCTTAAGGTGGGCCAGCAGACCCAGATTTGTTTTCGAGCCGCCATGTTAACGTTATTAAACTGATTTTTTGCCCAAATTTTATGTAATTGCATAAATATCTGTTGAGCCCATATTTTGGTTGAAAAAGAAAATTCAAATCGTCTAGGCGTGTTTTTAAAGCCAATGTAGCCTAAATAAGCAATTATGTCGGTGCGATCTAATTATTTACCCCTGAAACTCGTTACGGAGTAACTTTTTTTTAAATTGTATCGCAATGGAAGATGTATTGTTTATTCTCCTGTTAAAGGCACATTTATGGAAAAGTCCTTTGGTTTTCATTTTCAGCGGGAAAGAATTGGTTTGCAAGTCATACACATTTGGTTTTTTATATGCCATTTTGAATCTTGTACAAATGTTGGTCCCCCGCCAACTTTTGTGGCAAGGGGGAGGGGACTATAGAAATGCTCCCCGTCCGGCTGTGTGTGGCGGGTGTGCGTCCCGCACGATATCTTTGGAACTAAGCAAGTGTGGGTGTCCATCTTCGTGCAAATCGATTATCTTGAGTACGCGCTGGGTGGATCCGAAAGTGGGTTCATGTGTCATGGGTCAAAGGTCAAATGAGGTTAAAAAATATGGTAAAAAAAATAGGGTAAAATTGCTATAAACATTGTCAACACGATATCATTTGATTCTAAGCAAGTATGGGTGTCCATCTTTGCACAATCTATGTCGCTTAGTAGGCGTGCTGAGAGTCGGAGATGGGGTCAGTGCATGGGTTCAAAGGTCTCAAAAAAAAAAAAAATGTGGTCAAAAATTGCTTTAAACCTTCGCAATTGTGAGTTGGTAGGAGATGAAAACTTGGGGGTGGCTCAACATTCGTGCCGAAATTTTTTTTGAAGGTCATTTCAAGGTCATGGGGCTAATTCAAGGTTCAAATCCCTAAACATGTGGTAGGAAAGAAAAAAATGGTTTTCACTTTGAGATATTATTCGATGACATGCCCACTCATCTTAACAGAAAAGAATATTCGCTTACTAACAAATTAAAGGGTTTTGCATTTTTTGAAAGTTTTCAAAGATGGGAATCTGGAGGAAAGGTCGCGTCAAACATCAACTTTATGTCCGGTCGGCCACTTTGGACTCCCTAGCATGACAGACTCCCTAGCATGTCATGAAATGGTCATGGAATTGCTTACATTCGCCGATTGGTTAAGCTGTAAATTACCTACATGTAGTGCTTTTAAAAAAAATATTTTTGATTGGCTATCGGCAACATCAAGGGCAAGTTATGAATGAGAAACTTGTGATGGATATCGTGCAGGTATCGCAAAGAGAAATAGCTGAACAACTGCGCTTTAACATATTAACGTGTTGTGGAAATCGGTACACAATTTTATCTCCGGAAGAGACATGTATGTAAATTGGGAAGTTTTCATCCCACAGTAGTAGTAACACTGATGTGTGGTTTGCGTGCGTCCAGTTGAGTTTTTTGGACCCCCAAACCGCCTCTGATTGTGAAATTCAGTGCGTCCATATTAGCTAATTTTCCAAAATCGGCTTCCTGGACGCAGAAACGCAGAAAGAAAAAACGCAACCCCAGCGGGGTAATCTAAGGTCAAAGTCACTGTGTATGGTTTGTATTGGGTATGCAAACTGGTGGATGCAGTGAACATTTCTATGCAATTTTTAAAGGTCATTTCTGGCGGGTTCATCCTGGGGTCAATTCACTGCAATGGCTGTATGGTCATGATGAAAAACTTGGTGGGTGTGCTCAAAATTCGTGCCGAAATTTTTTTTGAAGGTCATTTCAAGTTCATGTGGGGTAAATTCAAGGTCAAATCTCTAAACATGTGGTAGGAAAGAAAAATGGTTTTCACTTTTGAGAAATTATTCGAAATGCCCACTATCAACAGAAAAGCATATTCGCTACTATCAAATTACAGGGTTTTGCATTTTTGAAAGTTTTAAAAGATTGAAATTCTTGAGGACAGTTTCGAGTTCAACATCACTGATGTTCGGTCGGCCATTTTGGACTCCCTAGCATGACAGACTCCATAGCATGTCATGAAATGGTCATGGACTGTGCTTACGTTCGCCGATTGGTGAAGCGTAGTTTAGGGAAATTTCTGGCCAGTAAATTATTTTTTTGATTGGATACGGCAAAACTTCAAGGGCAGTTTTATGAATGCAGAACTTGTGATGGATATTCTGGCAGGTATCGCAAAGAAATCAGCTGAGACAAAACTTGCGCTTAAAAAATATTAGGGTTTGTGAATGAATACGGTACACATTTTTTATCTCCGGAAAGATGTAAAAGTGGGAGGTTTCAATTCACACCAGTAGTAACACTGATGGTGGTTTGCTTGCGTCCAGTTGGATTTTTTTGGACCCCCAAACGCCTCTGATTGGAAATTCAGGTGGTCCATATTAGCTAATTTTCCAACTCGGCGTCTGGACGCGAAAGAAGAAAAACGCAGACGAAAACGCAACCCCAGCGGGGTTTAATATAAGGTCAAGTCACTGTAATGGTGTATGGTTCATGCAACTGGTGGATGCAGTGAAAATTTTATTGCCAATTTTTCCAAGGTATTCTGGGTTCATTCTGGGTCAATCACTGCAATGGCGTATTGGTCAATGACACTTGGTGTGTGGGTCTACCATATCAGTAGTTGAAAAGTTTGAAGGTCATTTCAAGGTCATTGTGGGGCCATCCAGGTCAAAAACAATTACAAATGGTTGTATGGTCATGAAACTTGACTGGGGGTAGTCAACATTGATACCAGAATTGTTTCCAGGTCATCTGGGGTATCCAAGGTATTGAAAATGCTATGATAGGAGCCTCTCTGGTTCCATCACAATCCTCTATGTGAACTTTAAGTTGATTTACTGTTCCTCCTTTAAACTACGTGACGAGGGGGGACCTTTGGGGTGCGAGAAAACCGGCTGTTGGTCATTTTTTTCCTGTTATGCGGTCGTGATGTACTCCATCAATGCCAGAGTTTTGGTAGCAAATTCTAACGGCAAAGAGGTTTTCAGAAGAGGTCCACATGAGCCCCCACCTTATGACCCAACAGGAGTGCAGAAGACAGCCAATTAAGCATTAACAAGGTAAGAAACTCTTGCCTTTGACCAAATACCAACGTCTATTGTATTTATTGTTACATCTCAGTCTGGGAGTTAAAGACGACCAAGCTATCCAAATTGCAGAATCTCTGATGATGACATGTGCCAACTTCCTGGCCTCAGAGGTGAAGTTGTCTTTGATGATCGTTGGACAGCAGAACAATCGGCAAAAGGACAGAAAGATGCCATCTAAGGGGGCTAACCCATTAGTCATAGTGGTAGGAAAAGGGGAGTAGGTTCCCATGTGTTTGCAGATGAAAATGCTCAAGGTCGCATACTTAAATAGAATACCACACTTTACCTGGAACACTTTACTGTGTGTAGATGAAACAGTATGCCTTTGGGGTAGAATCTAAATTCCTGGACCATATTTTCAAGTAATTAGTATTAGTTAAGGCAATTCAGCCATAGTTAATAGAAGAAAGAATGAATAACTTGCCAGTTTTCCTTCATCCCATATTGTGCCTCATGAATTACAAAAATGCAAGCGACTATGGCACTTGCTTGAAAACAATTAATAGAGTTAAGGACAACTTGTGCTTGCAACATGGATCAATAGAGGAGGTTAAGCACTGGTCATTTACACAAAATGTGTTCCTATTGAAAGGTGGCTATAATAGACATAACAGAGTACAGAATCAGACAATTAGGTGACTCAATGTATTAAGTTTCGCGTCTGGGATGATGGCATATGTCCCTGAAACGGGCACCTGAGATACAACCTCTGTTAAACCGGTTTGGTCTCTGGAATGTTATTGTGTTGGGTATACCAATTGTCCACGGTTGTTTCACTATACAGTACTGTTGTTGTAGCCACTCCATGTTTTATAGAGATCAGTGGTCCTGAATGTCATCAGGCATAGCTAATATTCACTGTGGCTACTATCCCTAGACAACAACATTGGGCCCATGGCGATAAAATAAGTGATGTTATTATAAAAATGAAGAAAACAAGTGAAGTATGCAAATGCAAATGGTGCGCCCGCAGGCGGAGTGCCCATCTCTCCGTCATTGGCGTTTGGGCCAGACTCCCTCATATAATGTTACTGTGGGGGGTTCGCCACTCCTCCCGCACAGCGAGTCTGTTTTGCATTCCCAGCATATGCCGGTACCCATTTTACTCCTGGGTGGAGAGAGGCAAACGAGGTAAAGTGCCTTGTCCAAGTGCACAACACATTGGCGACAGCGGGGCTCGAACCCACAACCTATGCTTATGAGGCGAGCGCTGATCCACTGCACCACATGTGCCCCAAAGTATACTGGGAGCTGATACAGGTTTAAATACTGCGGGACTGTATAACTGATACACTCGGGAGCACAGATAGTTAGTACTGTTATATCACCAAAAAACACCCACAGGCCCATCTCAGCCAGTTTTCAGCATCTCGAGCATTTGTGTCAAAAGTGATGATATAAACAGGCTTATTTTGGACATTCTGGGCAATATTTTTTCACTTTTTGGTAATCATTTACTAAATAAAATCCATATAAACATAAATAAGTGCAATTAAGAGGATATACAATTCCATTGCTAAATCCTTTTAATGAACAAATTCTTGCATGTTGATTGTGTATATGAAATGTATTCATGAATGTAATTAGCCAACTGTTTAATGTTCATTGCATTTTTGCCTCTACAAAAGCTGTCCAATCCCCTAGACTTGGAAGTGGTCTTTTTGTGATAAAAAATGATTGGGTTTTACATTAAGGTATCCCAATGAACGAGTGATTGTGAAACACTAGAGCTGATGTCACAGAACTTTGCAAATCATAATACATGTTCATTTTCAAAGGTCAAATGAGGTCATAAGTAGATTTGTTAAAGTACCTCTTTATTGATGTAGTTGAACACTTATTAAACCCAGGTTTTGTTTTGGAATGTATCAATAACTTATCCAAATTATTCATGTTTTTCATTCTTTGATTGTTCATTTCAGGCCTTGCATCAAGAATCTATGTTTGAACTGCTCCATACAGACACAGGAACAACCAAATTTGTCACCAAAGATGAACTCATGAGAACTGTATCCGAAAGAACTATATGATGTTGTGGTAAATGTGTATGCATGCAAGAAATATGCTCTTAACGCTTTCCCTGGACCCGTACTAGGCAAATTCATGGGCCTCACACACCAGAGACTTTAGGGATAAAGATTGGCAATTACTGACCTCCTTTCGGCACACATGTGTTGGCAGACGAGCTGATATGGGTTGCAGTTTCATTGAAAAACAGCCTCGAAGCGAGACACTCTGGCTAGAAATCTAAGGCAGACTGCAGTCAGAATTGCTATGTCTCGATAACTTTGAGTAATGGTTCAACATCATTGCATTAAAACAATGGAACCACTGAAGCAAATCTGGGCAAGAAGGTAGCCCAAAGTCCGGGGGAATGTGTTAAGGAATGAAATAATATACTGAATTTCTTTTACAATGGGGATTGACTGTTAAGTTCAAATAGAATTAGGTAGATTATCGGCACGGCTTCGTGACCAGATCTTGTTGAAATTTTCCTCATGAAAATGTTGGTGTATTGGTTGACAAGAAACATGTTCCAAAAAGGTGTTGAGAGATATGTCACTAAGCGTTTTCAAATTCCCAGAGACTTTTGTACAGAGGCTGATTTTTGGCAGTACAGAAAATGACCAAAAGGGGCAATTTTGTGAAAAAAAATAAACATTTTATTTCAATTATTCCAAGTAAATTGATGAGTTAGAACATTGGTGTTTGGTTTTAAAGGGTTAAAGAAATATCAAATTCCCAACAATTTTTTATTTTATGTGTTGTCATCAAAAACAAGAACTGGTGGCGCATCAACACTTTTTTGTTGAAGTATTCTAGAAATACTGAGGATCCACTTTTCAAATTTTTCTAGAAGAAACTACAAATCAGTGGTGATGAATAAGGTGTATATGAACGGAAATCAAATTAGAAAATTCTCACGTTAGATTTTGCAGATGAGTGTTTCCTGTTTCAAATAATAGATGTTTTTAATTTCCCTAAATTATGTTTCCCTAAAACATTTTTTCTAAAGAATTAAACACTGATTTCAAAAAGCCAACTGAGGTTTTAGGTATTTTGTTATACACAACATCCCAAAAGTTTCAGCTTAAAAAGAACCGTCCCTTAGACTGGGAAAAAATTATTTATTGTAAAAATTAGTGGGAATTTTAAAAATAATAAAACACTAAACAATGCATCTTGGAAAATGCAAAAAATGTGGAGGAGAGTTCATTCCCTTACCATAGTCAAGTGTAGACTAAATTGATTCAGGGGGTTTTGATTTTATGGTCATTTTTCTGTTAAGACCATTTATTTCCGATTGATCCTACCGTAAAGCGCATGGCACTAATTTTCAGCAAAATATCAATTTCCTCAGTTTGCTCTAAAATGTTAGAAGACCTAGGAAGAATAAAAACATATTTTACACACTCCAGCTAGTATTCTGAAAGGAGTATAAACTTTAGGACTGGGTTTAAACCAGAGCAAGTCTTACATGAGTGCACACCTTTTTTCCTTCCAATATACTCCAAAAAATTTCTGCTAAATGGCGGCTCATCATGAGGAATTTTCTACCAATAACATTTAACTTTCTCAGTATTTGAAGGAAAAAAAGGTCCATCATGTAGGACAACCCTGGTTTAAACCAGGACTAAAGGTTAGACTCCTTTCAGAATACCAGCGGCTATCATGGTACACAGATGACATATGATGATGATGCAAACGGGACATCCTGTGACTTTGGCCTTTATTTTGTATCACCAGATGTGGTAAAATTTACTTCTTCATTGGATACAACCTTGACTCATACTCATGATCCTTACCACAAGGTGACAAGACATAGACCCACTGGTGTTAACAACCAATGTGAACTCGCGCACGGCTTGATGTACAATAAACCCGCATGGAACTGTCTACCTGAAACCGTCGTCAATATCACTACAACTGAAGCATTTTTAAAGAAGAAACAAACAAGTATCTAAGAAATCAACCCTCCAGCATCTAACTAAGTCTAGCGCCCACTCACAACCCTGGTTGCCTCTACTGGCGAGGAGAGGCAGAGTTCATCTGTCAAAGTCAAAGTGAATTTTGGTTCGTTTGAGGAGTTGGCTATATTGAAAGAGTTATGGCCGCCATCGTCTGAGCCCATAGACAAAGTTGAGGTATAGCGAACCAGCATGGCCACCAAGGCCTTGTTCAACTCAACATGTATAAGTCATTAATAATAGCTCCGTTATAAAAAAAAGAGTAACATTGAAAGCCTTTCATAAGATTGGTCAAATAAGCGATTGTTATTGTTTAGATTTCGAGCAGTATGCCACAAATGTATGTATCTGAAAACATCTCAAAATGTTATTATCTTAGCCTCGTTCGCAAAATTGGAAAATCGCAGGTATCTCTCTGGAAGTAATCTTCTTATAGCTCACACCCTTCCGGGCGCAAAGCAATAGAGTAATGTATGCAATGCAAAAAGGAAATTTTTCAAAAAAAAAAAACTTTTGAATGTGGATTTTGCTAAGGTTTAACACTGTGAACTAATGTTTACTGATAAAAGCACTCCAGAGTGGATTTTATTTATTATTATTTTATATATTACAGGAAACATTTCGTTGACAGGGTCACATATTGACGTATTCAACATTTTGACTTTTTGGAGAAATTTGGCATACTATTTGGCCTCAGTGTGTCTAATCGTTCATGCAAATTCGATCTTCTCTGGAAGAAGTCCGTAAATTTTTTTTTTTTTTCTAATTTCGTCCGTAACGGACAGAATTACATGGCCCTGTGGGACAGAAGCGATACACTAATTCATAATACCATCAACCATGTAACTATCAAATCACTGAATTTAATAATAACCTTGGAGACATCTAGTGAGTCGTAAACTAAAATAATGTCTTAGGATCACACAATTTACCTTTAAAGGGGAGACCCAATTTCATATATAGTTTCATCTTGAATTGGATCACATCTGATCCCAAATCCCATTTGAAATTTTTGCTATGATATTTTCAATCCATTTTGATGTAGAGCTATTTTGTAAGCCCCATAATGTACTGTGTAAATTAATATTGTTGACCATGCAAAAAGAGGCACCTTTTGCTCTTACATAACATCCAACCAAACTTCAGTTTGACTCAAGATTTCCAGGCAATTGAAAAAATAGCTTTCTTTAGATACCACAAATATTAACCACTTCATTAAAACTATTGGGTTCTGGGGACTAGGCTGTTTTCAATCGGTTGTGGCTCTTTATTTCAGTGAGAGCTAACACGGTAAAGCAATGCCGTAGCCAATACGAAATATGGTTTTGAAAAATATTTTGAGAGCGCATTCTTTTTCAAAATGTGCCCTGTTTCTCTTTAATTGGCTTCTCAGAATCTTATCTTCTCTTTACAAAGCACTTGTCAGCAATGTTTAGCATCAACTGTGTCGGTGCTAGTAATATGTGACATACTGTTGGCCTTGCGTGTTTGATTTGATAGAATTCTCATATACAGCATATTGCAATAAACACTTATGTCTAAAAAGCTGTGAAATTTGTTTCATTATTCCCCTGCCCATTTTTAAATCTCAATGTAAACAAGTATACACACAGTGTTTCACACTACTTTAATTTAAGACTTCGCAGATTCCAGTATTGCTACATTCGGGTAACGCCCTTGAAAGTTCTATTTATTTCATACATGTGATGTCATTTCAACAGCAGCCTTTGTGTGATCTATTTTTTATAGTATTCACCAGGATGACACCTCTAGCAAGTTTGTGTAGAGGAGTGTGTGTGGGTACACTGGTTAAGGTCTTTGTCTTTGATCTCCCGGATGTCCCTTAACTGCATTTAAATGCACTTTTGAAAAAAAATCACGTATTGGACCCCTGCCTTTTTTGTATGGGAATTGCCCCTAAATCTAACAAGGAAACTAATGCTACCTTCCACTTCCTTTTGCGGTGACATCAGGTTGATAGTCATTTTCAAAAAAGGATGTTTAGGGATCAACACAAATGACTTGTTTCATATAAATTCCCACCATAGTAATCCTATGGTGCCTAGTTGATCAAAATTTGTGGTCTCCTTCCGAGTCTTTGGATCCATTAAAATACTAATAGACATGAAGATACCACACCCTTAATTTTTAACTGGTATGTATTATATTCGTTAGGCCCTCTCTTGAGTCTGAAAGTGAGTTTTTTAACGCTTAAAAGTGTCCTAAAGGCCAATTAAAAAAGTGCTTCTTAAAACAATAGAGCACATCAACCAAGTATTTTTTGTTTGTGATATTAAAAAGTATATTCTTAACAGATACCATACAGGAGTTAAGAGTTGGTCATTGAATTCTAAGTCGGACAAAAAAATGGTGTTCACACATATGTATTATTATGATGCTTAAACTTTTTGGAGCAGACTAAAATCTCCCACCTTAACTGGAAAAGTTGCTGAGGAAGCCTGCTTCTTCTGAGCACTGCAGATTTCTTGTGGCAACACATTTGTGGGATTTTATTGTTAAAAAATTAGGAAATAATGACAAAAGCAATTAAATAAGAAATTAATGAAAAAAGCAAGGTGTGAGAAAGAACAGAGAATATAAAATTAGGAAAGAAATTCATAATCATGTCCAAAGGATGGAAAACAAATTTAAAAATGAAGTATTCTATTTTGACATTCTTGTAAAAGAGGTACTCTCTACTTGTAGAGTAATTTTTTAAATGATCAACTACAGAAGAGATGTCTGTCTACTACCATGAAATGCAGGGGAACGTAAAATGATAGCATAGGGAGGGGAACCAAATGGAGAAACTATCCCTGAGGTGCGATCGATCTACACTCTTTCATATTACACAAAGTGATTCAGGAGATGTTTGGTAACTAGTGAAAATAATAGCTACAAAGTATAGCATTATCTGCAGCTTAGCATTGCATGTGTTTTGCTCCTAAAATAGTGCCAAATACATTCATATTGCACAAAAAAGCTAAATCCTGGAACTTCTAGCATCTGCTTAAAGGGGGATAACCTGGAAAAAAAAAAAAAAAAAATAGTTTTCATTTTGATATTGAATGACCTTGACCAATACCCCTTCTACAGTGTTTACAATCGCATCTAAATGAGTTTGGCATTTGAATACCATTTACAGCATCCATTGGTTGATGCAATCCCAGAGATTGGCATTTCTAAGAGAGGGTGAAATACCAATTGTGCTACTTTTCACAGACTGGGATAACTTAAGCACATCGACTCATGACTTTGTTGATGGACACATAATTTCTCCATTGGTCCTTTTTTGTGTCACACAGCTGCCTTACGGCAGAAGACACATAGGATCACTTTGTCCCCTTTAGGCTGTAGTCTGTTGTTGCTGCTGTTGTTGCGAAAAGGGTTAACATTTGCTGTAATATCCGCATTCTTTGAATTGATTTAAAAGGGCATTTTGGTGATCCCAGCCTCGTCCCCCCAACTTACCTAAAAAAGGTGAGTTATTTAGTATCATCAGAACTGTCAACAGTAGTAATCTATGTGTACCTATCTTACGTGCAAATTCGGTCGTATCTTAAGAATTCGCAATTTTGTATTTTCGTCTGTAAACAGACAGCGATTATAGCACCTGTCCTAGGGACAGTGGAACAAGCATTTGCTCATACACAAAACCGCAGTCGGAATCAACTAAAAAAGTTGTGAATAACCTTTTTTCTCTCAAGGATCTCTATTGAACAATGAAAAAACTGGTGCTGGAATCACGAAATTCACCTTAACCAAACTTCAGTCGTAGATTCAACATAGGATCCGCATTTGCTGATGAGGTCAAAGTCACATACTAAGGTCAAAAGGTCCATGTGAGGTCAAGTTTAAGATCAGGCTGAAAATGTAAAAATTACCTCAATTGAAAAGTTGAAGTGCATGGAACAAACTTGAATCATAGGGTGCAACATTGGGTCCCTCATTTGTTAATGAGGTAAAGGTCACATCCAAGGTCAAAGGTCAATGAAGAACCTATCATTACAAACCGTGAGGCAGGTGACACATGCGGTCCGAGGACCGATGTAGTGTTATTCTGTTACATATCAGTTTTCTTTTTCTCAGTAAACATAAAATGACTCATAAATCAAGTAAAGACATAAATAGAGCACACTCAGACTGGAAACACCAACCATCAAACATAATTATTGCACACTTCATAAATCCACATTTTTAAGGGTTCTGGAAAGGAACTTCTGTTCTTGAAAAAGTTGAAATTCAATAGACTATTCTGTAATCAATATTGAAATGCACATGACCTATTTAAATGATAATGGAACTCTTTAGAAGTGCAGTTGCAAGGTTCACATCTAAATCAATAAGCCCTATCAACATGATTTTGCTTAGTACCCTTTCTGTTGATAAGTGGCACAAATATGTGACCTGGGTTTCCTACCAGCATCATTTTTACCGAATTCCATCCCACCAATGCCCCCAACGACGTACGAGTAATAAATAAATCGCGCATCTATGGTGTTTTGTGTCATACGGTCATTTTTCTGTCATAACGGTGCGAAAACCGTTTGCTGGGATTTTACCAGTAACGAGTACTCTTTGATTGCCTTGTAATTTTGCGCCACAAAATGTGCGCGTAGTTTAAAGGAGGCGCACTAAACCCGAGCGTGCATGGATTGATGCATATCTACTCGTTCATCGTTGGTGCATTGTGTGATATGAATTTTCGTAAAAAATGATTTCCGTAGGAAACCCAGGATCCACGTCTAGGGGGGGGGGGGGGGGGGGGGGGGGGGGGGGGAGGGTGGATACGCACCCTCTAGATATTATC